>JAYJLV010118320.1:0-10752 GCA_036873485.1 Torymus texanus | reverse complement strand
CGTGAGAGAATGTGGCACTTTCGGCCGTGAGAGCAGGGTGGGAAGACAACACTTTCCGACAGGGTATGAGAAAAATATATTAATTACGCCATTTTTTATTTAATAGATCTCTGGTTCACACATCACACACGAAACTCGGTCCTCGATCGTCGATCACACTTATATATCAACAACCTTTGTTTTTGTACAGGTCCATAATATACGATTAATCTTGTCTGAAGTCATCTTGGCCAAGGGTTTCCAGCTGGTGGTTGCTATCTTGTGTGATTGCCATTAACCAAGAGCAGTTGAAACGATGATTGTCAGTACTGTAGAATGTGTGTTATAAGATAATCTGATTTTATAATTTTATCGCTAGTGCTGTAGATTGGCGCGACTTTTGAACGCGATCTGTTACAATATTAAAATGTACACTCGTAAAATTTGTTCAGACGTTATTTTTTAACAAATTAATCCATTATTTGTTCAAAAGATATATTCATTTCTATATAATACACTTTCTGTTATATAAATTCAAGCAAATAACATCACGAAATCTCAAATACGAAAAAATTTCACTTGGAAAAAAAAAAAAAAAAAAAAAAAAAAAAAAAATGAACCGTCGTAACGTGAAATTGAAGAACTATTGAATTATTTACCAGGGCGCTTCCCAATCATACACACCAACGTACGACACTTCAGTCTCAGACACACACGCTTAGAATCTCAAACGAAAAAGGCTAAGGCACGTCATTCCCTTGCCATCAATTTGCCGCAACTCTCCGCCACGCATACACACGCATTCAGGTCAGATCGATCGTAACGAAGAATAATTTCGAAGCAGATCACCACACACACACATACACACACACAGCATTTATGTCTGTTCACTCGTCCGGTATCCCAAAACACAAGCGCGCACGCGCAAGACGAAATATTTATGGGAATTAAAATCTATCTTTGCCCGGGCACAATCGAATCATAAATTACTAAAAGGTGGAGGGGGTATAGGCGTCCTCTCGCTCTGCCACTGAAATGGTAATATACCCGTGCCTGCGCACACACGCCAAATTAGTAAACATTTATGCACGCGGCTGTATTTCTTCGCTAGTCGTGCGCGGGGAATCGTTAGCGCAGAGCAGAGCTCGCTCATGTTTTTTTTTGCGATGCGCCAACGTGAAGGGGACCAGGCGATCGCAGAATTTCAATACGTTTTTCATTGCATCGCACGAGGCTTGACGCATTTTCGAATTTGCAGGATTTTGTAATCGTGGGAGCGAGGTACTATGCTTGTGGTCGCATATGTATTATACTCGGTTACCCTGAGGCACGCACTGCGTTTTAAATTCGTACTTTGACAAGGACGAAACAGCTTTATGTTTTTGGTTTAGAAATAATTGCCGAAGAGGTTTCTGAAGGTATGTCTATAAAAAAACGTTGTTGATTTTTTTCTCAATGTATGGAAAGATTTGCATGCAATTCTTGTAGCCAAGCGCTACCCTTTTTTTGTTACTGTTGTTGGCAACAGAAAAGAAATTATACCCGGAAAAAATTTGTTAATTAACAGCTATTGGTATAGGCAAATATATATTGAAGTTAACTTTAGAAGTGAATTAGTTGGTATCTCGGCAAATAAAACCACCATGGGCGTAAAGTACTCAGACCCAGAAGTAATCTCAATAAGCTTATTAATCGCATAGCAAACAAAAAAAGTGGCCGAACCAACGGGCGCAAACGAAAGGTGCAAATACTCCCGGACTCTTCGATAATTGAAAGTCTCATCTCCTGCGTCCGGTGCAATTTCATTTTTGACGTAACGTTTCTCGTGATATATCGATCCAAATGCCGCGTCGCATATTAGTTCCTCTTCTCGTTGTGCGACCTCTCCCGCACAATCATTGCGTTCCTTTTTCTCCCGCCCCTTCACTCTCTACTTCTCTCGCTTTTTTTTTCTTCTTCGATTTCCTTTTTTTGCAACGGGCGAGGTACGCACGCGCGCGCGCGCTCGCACACGGCAAAAGAACGTTTTCAAAAGCAGATCGTTAGTCGCTGCATGCCACGTGCGTCTGACAGGTTCACTCGTATATATACCCTCTGCGCTAGCGCGCGAATTGCTTTTTCACGTACTCATTCCATTTTTATTCTAATGTTCCTCCTGCTATGCCTTAGCGTTACTGTTGCCGCTGCTTCTGCGTGCGTGTGGGGTTCGCTATAGGAATTGTTTGAAACAGAAAATTGACCGATTCTCATTTCGTGAGCGAACCTCCGCGTGTACTGAGCAGCAGCGAGCGTGGAAAAATGAAACGTAATGGTCGCGCGTACCGCTACTGCAGAACCCCTTTCAGAAAGTACGAGTGAGAGAGAAAGAGAGAGAGAAAGAGAGAGAAAGAGAGTTTGCCCGTGTTCGCGAAATTAGTTCGTATGTTTGTTGACCGCGCACGCGTGAAATTTTGCCACTTTGCGATGAAAAAGCGAATGAATATTTATTGGAACCTGCTGGCTGGTTTTTAAAAAAAGCACTTTGATTTATTTTCAACGATGGAATGTCTGATTCAGGTTTATTTTTGGAATATACGGATAAAGTCACGACATAGATTCTTTTGTAATGAATTCTTCGGTGGATTTGGATCGTGTACAATCAATTTTACAAATAAATTTGATAAGCTCAACATGATGGCTAAAAAATAAACATATCTTCTATTGGCTACTGGTAAAGTAAATTTTTCAGAGATTAACATATTATAAAGGTAGTGAAAATAGCTTAAAGCCATTTTGCTTAAAACGTGACTAGTAATACATATTTTTTAATATCTACGATAAAAGTGATATAAACAATTTTCTCTTTTATCCTAAATGTTTATATTTTAACTAACGATTTGTTTTAAATAAAGGTACCTCTAATCAGTCCTACAAATACCTATTCCATAGGTATTTTTAGAATTAATGTCTTGCCTTGTTTTTGATATCCACTTTACAATAAGGAATCAAAATTTTACGCTATCTACGTGAAATAAATTAATTTAGTTTATAAATTCAATTTAAAACATACAAATTACAAATTTAATGTTCTGCCTCTGATATTATTAAGTATTGCTGCATTATTCCAAAATAGAACGATAAATCTGTAAAAATTATAAATATAATATTTCTCAGGCGGTGACAAATATTGGACGAATATTGCTAATACGGAAAGCCTAATTTTACAAAAGCAATGGAAAAACGCAAATCATGGTTTGCAACAATATTGCTTTACTGAGAAAACCATATGTTTATTAATATGAGAGAATATTAGCGAATATGGGGAATATGTTAAAGCAACATTGAAGCAATATTATTCCAACAATCAACGATATATCGGATACTGTACACCTTGTTACCATTGTATATATAACATTACTACATCAATCAACTTTACAAACCAAATCCGCATCAATGAATCAAACTCAAGTTCTGATTTTTCATTCTGTCGTGTAGCCGATTCCAACCCCACTCGAAAAAGCGTAAACAAACACCTCCCCATTGCCGCTTCACTCTCTGGCACGTGCCAGAATGCAGCCGCGAACTCCTTCGCTCGCTCACCCGCGCTATAGGAGTCACGCGAACAAATTGTTGTCTCTCTCTCTCTCCCCCTTTCGCTCTCTCGCACGTGAACAGACGTCGACGATGGGCAAAGGGAGTCCAGCGGCCACGTGCCTAGGATTCCGGCGCGTAAAATACGCGAAGTGTCCAACGTAGGAAGAGAGAGAGAACGCGTGAGAGAGGGGGAGAGTAGTAGTAGTAGTAGTATTGGATCGCCGAGCTATTTGCATGTCCGGCGTCCGAAAAGGCTATAAACACCATTAGACAAAATATTTCCCGACTCTGGATTCCACCTCCGCAACATCTGCACGAGCACCCGTAAATATTTGCTTCGGGTGGGTGGATGGCTGCGCGCGCACGGAGGTATCAGACGTATCCGCGTGCAAATAGCGCGGGCGAGGCAGCGGAAATTGAGGCTTCCGCGTGACTTCTATTTTCGAACTGGAGAAGTCTCTGAGAGAGAAAATTGAGAATGAGTTACGCCATCACCATATCTTGTATATAGTGTTGAAGTGGATGGAGAAAAGCGCGGTTCCGCTATAAGCAAGAATTCCTTTTTTTTTGTAGTGAGAGATCTGAGCTGTGGTAAGGCTGTTTTGCAGTAAGAGATAATATATCTCGGGTGTGGTTTCAAGGTTGTCTGTATGAAAATAGTTTCAATGGCTTTGATTGGAAATTTATGATCAATGTTAGGAAAGTGAGTTTTTCTGTATCGACAGAAACACGATTTTTCAATTAACCATCGAAGAAAATGTAATGGAGCATGAATAAGGAAGGAAGGTATGCAAGAGATTTGCTTTGTGATGTATGTGACACAAAAAGTCACGTTTCTAGATTAGAAGGGGTTAGTCTGTTGTTATAATTTTCTTAATCCATGGGAGATTTGTGTGTCATTATTAAATAACATTAATGCTTGATAATCAATCTAGATAAAAAGTCATTAATCTAACTGTAGGAATTGAATTATCCTACAGAATAAAGAATTTTAAATATTGATGAAAATTTTATTTAATAAACTTGTAACAAAGTTTACGTAAAGTACTTTTATGAAAAATTGATAACTATTTGTGTGATGCAAATATTAAAGAACTACTGATTGATACAACAGATATGCAAGAGCCATTGTTAGTGCATAATATAATTCCATAATTCTATGTGACAGAAATTATTTAAGAGTACGAAATGTATGAGTATTAAGTGTTGTGAACGAGAGAAGAATGTTTAATTTTCTATAGGATTTTGAAGTAAAAATGGCTTTAGAGTATAACAATTCGAGTCGACGGATAAACAAACATTGACATTATGTAATTTTATATAAATATGTTTACGTATATATACATTTTATTGATTCTTTGCAAACGTTATCCGCTATATCGAACTAAAATTTCGTTTAAGAACGTTTAATAGTCTCGTATTACATATTGATATAGATACTGTTATATCGATGGAATATGGAAAAATATTTTACTTTTTTTACAATAAAAAGAATACAAATACTACTGTGTCTATGATAAAGTCAGTACAATATACCTGGACGTGTTGTTTATTTAGGTAATTATTTTGCAATTACGAAAATTGAGGAGTAAATTACTGTGAATCAATGATTTTTGTCATTACCAAAGTAAAGTGCCATTATTCAATAGCGCTAAATTGGATAGAATAATTGCATTAAAAGTCATTAACAAAACAAATTAATTATATCGAACGCTATTGATAACTCTCAAAAAATAAATTGATGGTAATTCAACATATTCTCAATTCGCAAGACTATAATCCTCTTCTGTTAATAAAAGATAGAAAGTAACTTTTGAATCTCACAAATCAAACTCATTTCTTTCTTCCAAACCCATAAACCACACCAGCACACAACCATTCTCTCTCACTCGCTCTCGGCAAAATTGTTCGCGACAATGGACACGTACCGCTTTAAGATTCCGGCGACGCTGACAGTAGTTACACACAGGGACGTTCGTCCCATGAAGAATCGTCTTTATTAAACTCACCGCACTCTCCTCCTTCACCTCCATTTCACCCTACCGCTCCTATCTATCCACTCACCACAACCTCTCACCTACACACACACACACACATATACGTGATTAATCGAACCATCTCGTCCGGTCCTCTCTCTCACTCTCTCTCTTTCTCTCTCTTTCTCTTTCTCTGCGCTGAAATAACAAAAGACACGCGGACCGAGATATATCGGCATTATTTGCCGGGCGTGTGATCGATCTGTCAAAGGTAATTGAGAGCCTTTAGAAAAATATGGAATGCGGGTGCGGCCGCCGCAACGGCGCGACGTGATCCGACTACCTTCGAGCGGCTAACGGGTACACATACACACCGCGTCGTGTGCTTGGTACGCTCGCTCTCTCTCTCTCTCTCTCTCTCTCTCTTTTTACAATGATTTAATCCCACCTCGCGTCGTTCACTATATAGCTCGCCTTCCAGGATATACGCGCTACTGCTGCCACCACAGCGGATATTTCTTTGATCCGCAATCCGCACCCGCGGCGCGCGTGATGGGGGAGAGATTATCCCCCATTATCTAGACTTACGGCTCCGCTCGCGCGAGCTTTCGTCGGCTTGTTGACGTTCGCGAACGCTCACGAATACGCGATGCGTCCTGGAAGTTTTTTTTTATCTTCCTTTTCCTTTCAGAGGTAAGTATAGCTACGAGAGACGTGTATAAGTATAGTTTAATACGGGGGTTGAGCTTTCTGATCAGAATCTGGGAACAATGCGTAAATAAGGGACTCTTTTTGATTGGTATATATATTCTTTTAACATTATGATGTCGCGTGTCATTCACTTCGCTGTACATTTATATATATATATATCATTTTTATGAATTGAGCAGCGAATATACATATATATTAAATCTCTGATAATTATTACATTAAAGTAGCGTGAAAATATTGCATTGGTTTGTACAAGTGGGCGGATAATATTGACAAGTTTTATTGAGGCACGTGTAATGTGACACTGATTGGCATTTTAATTATGCGGGCTGATAATTAAACCTCACTTTTAATTCATTAACGAAATCAAAGGATGATATATGAACAATCGAAATATAATTAACAACGCATTAACCATGCGTACACAAACACACAGTTATTTTCGAAATCAATATTGAATTATTGAGCATAAATACTTTGATCCTGGAAATTACATAAAAATTATCACTGTTTATGGCATAAATTTTATCAGCTTTATCGGTAGCAGCCCTGATATTAAAGATCAAATTGTGTAATATAAAATTATGCATCGCGACCACAGGCAGGAATTTTATAACATTTTATTCTCATTATATCAGCTATAAATTGTATGACCTTTTAATTTTATATCACAATCGTATAGCCTAAATCATTATAAAATTCGTCATAAAATTTTCTTTACTGCATAAACACAGTACCAATTGTATTTTGACAATCGAAAATACTTGTTAAACGTGAACAGTACTATATTAAGTATCCCTAGTCAATTTGGCCATGTATTTAAATTTGGCTACAAATAGACATTTCCTTGACTCTACTTCATACAGAAAAGCTTAATTAGACATAAAAGTAGCTTAGAAATGAAAAAAATGTAGATTATAAATTAATTTAAAAATTTTCTGAACCTTTTTTCGGTGAACCAGCTTTTTTAATTAGCTCTTGGTAATAAGACTTATTTTGTTTCTAGTGCATTTGAGCTTACGCCGAAAAAAAAAACGACAATCATGTATTGTGTGTCTGATATATGTGCAAACCCATATATATATATATATATATATATATATATATATACACACACATTACTAAAGAATATACAGACTCGCAAATCAATTTACATTGACTATCATGGACTACAATTTTAAAGTACAATAATGTCGATTTTAACTTATTTTGTTAATCTTTTATACGTAGTTTAATAGGTATTCACATAGTCAATCATCATATAAAATTTCGGTAAAAATACGGTTTTAGAGATAAATACATCTCATTCAATAACGTATATTGCAATAAAAACTGCATATCTTGTGCATTTCTGTTTTCTAAAGAACAGAAATAATACACTTCAAAACCAAAATTCAGCCAGGTACAATATTTCTCGATCAAAGCCCCAGAAATTCACTATTCTTCATCAAACGTCCCAATTGAAAATCCTCAACCACCGTTTGTATCTGAACTTCTCTACAGATATATCCACACGAGCACTACCACCACCAGCCCAATTTCCGTTTCCACCCTGTGCCTCGAGTTCGAAAATATCGTAACTATCGAAATTCCCGTAGCGAATCAACCCACATACGTATATACCCTATATCCCTACAAGCCAACTTGCGTTCCTCAGCTCAGGTAGACAGTCGCTCGCTGCTATACACGCCGCGTGCACTCTCGCAACCCGCATGCGTCCTCTTTCCGTCACACACTATATATATATATATACACACACACATACATATACACACACACATACATATATAGCTAGGAATCTGCCAAGTTAGCGTGCGCGCGCTCGCGTTCGTTCTTCGGTGAAACTTTCGTCCTCGCAAATATGTAAAACGTCGGCAGCGGCAGCGTCGGTAGAACGAAGATAATTGGGAAATAGCGAGAGTACGCGAGCTGCGGGAAACTCGTCTCCTCTTCGACGAAACTCTAGCTCTGCGGGCAAACGTAAAATTTCTTACGCCGAAAACTTTTCGATATGTCGTCCCTTCCCGCGTGTACGAACGCGCGTTGGGATTCGTGCTCGACAAATTGCCGAGCGCGTGTCGCAGGGTTTGTTTTTTTTTCTTCTTTTTTTTTAGCGTAAGCGCAATGTATACAAGAGGTTAAAAACTTGTGTGCAGTGCACTTGTTCATACCGAAAGAGCAGAAGGACCTTACAACAGTGGTGGTATAGTGTATGATAATGAAGATGACAAAGTTTTGTGTTATTCGCATGTATTAAAAGTTGGTGAACAACTAGTGTGCGAAATTTTCGGGGAAAAATAGAGGATACATGATTTTCGTTGGTAGAAACGGGAAAATTCCACGTTATTGTAGATTCAGAGGTTGAGATATAAGTGTATGATGATTGCTAGTGATAAGATTGGGCCACGTTATACCTACGCGCGGCTCCGAATTCGACGTAGAAGTTTAGCCGTTTTCCATTAAGATCTTTTGTTTTCCTTTAAAATTTAATAATACAAACTTCCAAATAGAATTGTTTATCCCACTACTCGGCGTGTCCTAATTCCCGAAACCATTTACATCATAATGGACGAAAACTTTCTAATATTTTCGCTATTGAAAAATCCAAATGAAATTGGAAACTTGGAAACTTGTGCCGTGTACAATTAAGTTTGTAACTAACAGAGCGCAAAGCTTCGGCGTTGGAGTACAGGTTCCCTCGATGATTCGCGCGTCCTCAGGGCTACCGTGCGGGTATTAATTAACGATAAGATGCGGAAATCAGAACGACTGATATATATGTATCTCTCGTTATCCATGTATCTTTATCGGTGGGAGTTGGTTAGTTACATACGTGCACTCTTCCATTTTCCCACGATCTACAAGTTCAATAATTGTCTTGTACACTCGTCCCACTAATTCACCCGTTTCCTTCTCGTACATATATGTATCGATAAATTTCCCATAACTCGCGAGTACCTTATTCCAACCTCTCTCACTCTCTCTTTCTCTTTCCCTTTCTCGTAAAAATGCTATCATTCTATGTTCAACGTAATAAAATCGCATTTCCGTTGGAACCAATGCCCGCGCGTGTGTACCGAAAATCATTATCGTAGAGAGTCTTCGTACCTCTCTCTCTATCTCTCTCTCTCTTTCTGTGTATATCTGCGTCTGCGTTAGTGTTGGTACTGTGCAACGCCTGCTAGTGGTCGTCACGGCAGATAGTTGGGCGACGACAGCCTATACTCTTCGACGCGAGAGATTTACGAGCTGGCTTGCACTCTGGTAATAAACTAGAAGTAGGAGAGAGAGAGAGGCAGCAGCAAGCTAACGGAAAAACTCGGCAAATAATAAAGCGCGCGAGCGCAGAACTCGCCGATCATAGGACCAGACTTCGTGTGTGTGTGTGTGTGTGTGTGTGTGTGTGTGTGTGTGTGTGTGTGTATATATATATATATATATATATATATGGGAGCGCGGACCCTTTTTGCGGTTAAAGAGCCACAGGCGCCACTGGTTTATTTGTTTAACTTTCGACGCAAATCGCGCGTCGTCTCGAGAGAGATAGAGATTTATAAGTGAGCCATTTGTCGTAATGAACGTGTCGTCGATAAATTTCGAGATGGAGGGTTTTTCAGCGTCTACAGAGCTGGAGGCTGAAAGGCTTGAGGCGGACAATAGAAGGATTGAGGATCAAACAGGATATTTTCACTGTATTCTATACCGTCACGCGACGGCATCGTGATATAAATTAGTTGATATTTATGATCGGACGTAATTTAATAATTAGAGTAGATAAGAATATATAGGATTTATTGATGCGAGTTTGTACTATTAAAATCGTGTGTTTTGTATCTAGTTTAATACACGATTACATAAATCATGCGTAGAATAAAAACACAAAATGTATGTTATAATTCCAGTTATACTTTACATTAGTACTGCAAAAATATAGTGTACTTTATTTCAATTAAATCGTAGTTGCACAAAAAGTGCGTTATGAGTTCTGTTTTTGACACAAAAGTGGATCTCATTTTCAATTGTATATACTGTTCTTTTGTACGAAATGATAAGTCAACGGCGTAAAAATATGAAGAAAGTGCATGTTTGAAAAGAAACTTATGTGTCTTACTACTGAGCTAACACCACAGGATACAATGTCGTATACGGTATACATAAATACATCGCATCTGAAAGTTTATACTTTGGTCATTTCAAGGAGGATCTAATTTCACGAGTACACTGAAACAGTGGTGCAAAACACCTTAACACCACTGTCGTGAACTACTTTCGTTGCAAAAACTTTTACGGGTCTTTGACCAATACAACGCACAGCCTATTTTTCCGAAAGCCAATCTCACACCGCGTCGCCTTTCTAAATCGTAGCTCACTTTACCGCCAACCATTACAGCAATCCCATATATACTTCTCTCTCTCTCTCTCTCTCTCTCTCTCTTGCGCTCTCTCTCTCTCTCTCTCGCTCTCTCTCTCTCTCTCTCTCTCTCTCTCTCTCTCTCTCTCTCTCTCTCTCTCT
>JAYJLV010118309.1:0-10753 GCA_036873485.1 Torymus texanus | reverse complement strand
CAAGATTCTCCTGAGCAGTTTGGTCGTGCCTATAATGGAAAAACGAAGTTTTTGCATAACGGGGGATACTAGTTAAAATAAATTACACCTGAATTTTTAATATATATGTTTTGTATTTATGTATTTATTTACACAAAATATTGGTATACGATTGATTTTTCTTTTATGACATGAAATACTTTTAATAACGATCCGTACAAATAGTAAATACGAATATATAAAAGTTTCGGATGATATTGCATAATAATGTATTTATTTATATATTTTTGTTATCGAAACAGATTTCAAATAATAAATATAATACTCAATTAACAAAAAAAAACAATCTTTATAAACTCCCATTACGGGTCTTTACCACGTTCTTAATTCGACTGGTAACACATTTTATTACGCTATACTAAAATTGAAGCAAAAAAAAAATTGATATCAGCCTCTGCTCGTACTTTTACAAAAGAAATCATTGATTCGGTCATAATAGGATTAGAGATACCGCGTGATCCCTTCAGAAATATATTTTCTAAGGCCAGTATAGACGCGAACAGAATCCCTCTTGCTTTGTGAGTCAAACGAAATGGTCGCACGTCTTCGAGTATCTCCCTCTTAAAAAAGTCGTCGAGGTCTAGTACTCGTCTTGTTTAAAAATTAAATATATTTTATTTCTCGGAGACTTAGCTATCCATCGCGGGGCAATGCTATTGGCCCGAAAGGATTATTTCCTCGAGTGTAATTGAATTTTTTAGTGCCTACGCGCATCGCTCTCTTCTTCTTTTTTTTTTTTTTTATTTCCTAACTGCACGCGCAGTCGAGCTTTTTGATTTTTTTCTTTCTTTCTTTATTACTGCCTACGTCATTTTATATCCCTTCCTGTTTCCTCTTCCGTTGTTTTCGTTTATTCACATCGTACTTCCATCTTATCTAAATTTCTCGTATCCTCGTAACTTTTATACGGCTGTTTTCTGGTTGCCATAATTTTCCTTTTTTCGTTACTCGCTCGCTCTCTGCCTTCGTATCTCTCAGCAAAATCTTCGATTTCTGCGTCTCGCTCTGCGTTTCTTCGTCCTTTTCCTACTACAGCCGCGCGCGTGCCGTGTATCCTGCTTAATCTTTTTCCTTCCCTTAGGTACCCTTTCTTTCTCTCTCTCTCTCTCTCTCTTTGCCTCTTACTCTCTAGCCCCGGCTGGTATTTTATTTCTTATCGTCCGTCTCTGTCCCCTACAGTTCCGGCGCGCGCCCGCCCGGTTATTCCCTCAAAACGTTTATGCTCGCTCGTTCGAGGAGAGAGGATACCGTGCTCTGCTCGCTTTGTTGCTATCGTAAATATAAGCGCCCGCTGACTGGCGAGAGAAAATATGGCCACTTTTAGATATATGCGCATTTCTTTCCGACCATGTGTCTGTGTGTCTGTCTGTCTATGTAGGCGTTCAAACATTGTATTCTACACGTGCGCAGCCAGTCGAGTGAGCACGCGCGCATTCACATTGTCGCCGAGCCTTCAAATCCGCGGACGTTTGACCGGCTCTCCATACCTGCTTTATTTATTTTTTTTTGGTCACTCCTTCGTATCCCGTTTGCGCGCGTGCTCGCGTGCTACGATCAATACGCACGCTTGAATCCGATATGCATGCACACCGGCGTCGAGTGCGTGAATATTCTTTCGCGACGGTACAGTCGATTGCCCCGACAATGCACTCCACTTTCCGTTCGAGAGTAACTCCCGTACATACACATTTTCCGTCACTGCGAAAACTGACGACTTTTTAACCGAAAGGTATATAGAGAGAGTGAAAGCGAGATGAGTCCCTCCGACGAGCGATACATATATATTCACATCGGTGCTCTTTCTCTCCCTCGTATATTATCCCGCAACGCGTAAACAATTGAATGTAAAAAGGGGGCTGTATTGGAGAGGAAGAGAGAGCGAGAGAGAGAGAGAGAGAGAGTGGGAATTTCGTTTGAAGTTGAGAAGTTTGCCGGGTGGAGGGTGGCTCGGGGGCAGGTACTTTAAAATTCGAAGGACTCTTGCGCCCGGCGCGCAGCGCTAAAAGGAAGAGGAGTACGTGCAAGTCGTCTTCAAGTACCGCCGACAAAGTTGTGCCCCCTTCCCTCGCGCTATACAGCCTCGGCCGTGACAGACGTGCATTCGCGTAAACGATGAACTATCGGGCGCGTTTCGATTTGTTGCGCCTGTCCGGAGTGTCAAATTACGCCTATTAAGCCTGAGGCTCCCCGGGCGGCAACCCTTACACTTACCAACTACACCGACGTATACACACACATACACAGACCGAACACGGAACTTGCATAACTTTCCCCTGGGTAGCCAGTAAGAGGGAGGGGAGATACACAAACAGGGAAAGAGAGACGCCGCGGTTGATCGATGAGTTCAAGTTGGCGGAGCGAACGAGCGGAAGAGAGAGAGAGAGAGAGAGAGAGAGAGAGAGAGAGAGAGAGAGAGAGGTGGATATAACCCCCGCGAGCTTGCCTCCTTATTCCTCGTAATACGATACCCCGAGCCATCTCGGAAATTAATCAAGACGTTGGAAACTCTCTCTCTCTCTCTCTCTCTTGCCCTCCCACTCTTTATCTCCCTCGACTTCACCTTCTCCCTTTCCGAGCCGAGGTGCGGAAAAATAACTCATCACCCCGCGCGCCCGCGCCAGTCGCAGAGAATCAATTATATATCCCGCGGGCCAAATGACGAGGGGCCGCGGGAATCCCAGAAATTCTGATTTCAATTATTGGATCTTTGCGCGAGCTCCTGCGGGACGCGTGTGCTATATATAGCGCGAGAGTGTAATATTATGTGCCTCTCGGCCTCGATAGCTGATGCTGTCGCTCCTGTGTCGGCGCATTTTTTTTCTCTCTCATTCTTATACTCGCACGGCTTTTACATGGCCTGTTAATAATATTAATAACGACACGTCGTGGAAGCGCGGCGACCTCACGGACACGACGCTGGTGTGTGTTATATATATATTACGTGGATGAGGCGAAAAAACTGCGCGTCGAAACTTCGTTGCCGGGACGACCTTGGCACTAATTGCGAATCGATCAGGCTCTTATCCTAGCTTTCTTTTATTCCTCCCGGATCTCGTCCTTTTTTTCTCGGCCACCTCCGCCTTCGTCTCTTCGACAAGATATTAATTAACGACCAAAGTCCGGGCATAAGCTGGCTCGAGAGATGTATGCGCTCACGGCTAGGGATCTTGCGAATCTCCTTCGGCTAGTAACCCGTAATTTATTTGATAATAAGTCGAGCCGTAATTTCCAGAAGTGGAAGCAGACTAGACGGAGTATCGGCATCGCGACGTTATATCACCGAGAGAAAAAAAATATAGTATTGTGTACTTGTTAAACGACAATAAACTTTTCATCTATATGAGTACTAAACAGGTTGAAGTTTTACTAAAAGTTTTAGTGCTTCGCGGAGGTGCACGGAGAGAGGAGAAGAACCAATCCGAAGTTATGGCTTCGCGCGTGCACGCGGCACCGCGAGGCTACAGCGATTTTCATAAAAGAAAAAAAAAATAATTTTCATAAAGTCCCATAAAAACCTTTTCTTAATCTTCGATAAAGCTTCGTTATTACTTTTTTATGATTAAAATATAGTTGCGAGACGGTAAATTATCGCCAAGCTGAGGAATAGGGAAATAAACGGTTAATCACCTACTAAAAGAACGTAAACCTGAATGTAATCAATTGATAAAAAGTCATCAGAGTCCTAAGAAAAGATTGCAAGTCAAAGGTATCTTACAAGTTATTGCAAACCTAGATATTTCGTAAAGATTTATTTTACACGCCATCTAAAGCTTACAGACGTTCATTCCCAGTTGCAAAGTTATTCTGTTATGAATCAAGCGCGAGCGGAGGGCTACTCTTCTGATTTCCATTTTGATGTAATAATAATTTGGCTTTATTGCCCGCATTGTATATTCATACGAGCGTACTGTTAACAAGTTGGTGCGAGAAGTATTAAAAATTCGTTGTTCTTCCGTGTCATTACTGAGAATTAAAATACATTAAAAAAATGTTATTCGTTTATACATTTTACGGGTTGAAATATTTATTTGGTATATTTGCATCAATTTATTAAATATAAAAAAGAATGTAAATTTGCTTTTCGTGATATTCTGCAATTTTATTATGTATCGTATAGCCAATACCATTGTTATAAGAATTCTTACAATATTTAATATCCCAAATATAAAATGTACGATTCTCGATATTGACTTTGTCTGTCAATCACTCTGCATTTGAATGATATATTCAATAAATATTTTGTTACGTATTCTCGTACATATGCTTTTTTTAATAAACGATGTATAGATGGTTAAAAACGGTGAAATTCATGTAAATTATTGATATACGCTTTAATAAATTATCCGAAAAAGCTGACACATTGTATATGTGTTACGTTGCTATTTCATTAAATTTTCTGCTCTGATATATAAGCCGAAAAAACTCGAGCGATACTTTGAGATTTTTCTCTGAGCTTAGACAGAATCATGATGAACGATATATGTATAAGAAATGATAGGTAAGAGAATAAACGAATGAGTGCGCGTCTATAATATAAAGTATATTATTATACGAGGATGAGTGTCGTTCTATATGTTATATTATTATTATTATTATTATTAAATATACTTGCCTTCTGTGACGAAAACATAGATGGAGGCGGGCTTAGTGTTGGAGGCGCTGCACGTGTAATTGCCACTGTCCGATTCGATGGCATTGTGAATAGTTAGCCGGCTTTGGGTTGGTGGTGGGTCGGTTTGCACGGTGACGCCGCCTCGCGTCGTGTCGTAATTTATCATCCGACTATTATGATACCAGAAGACGTATTGGGGCGGCGTCGGGCTCTGAAAAACGAAGAAAGTCCGAGCTTTAGTGTGCCTTCGCCTATATGCGTTGCTCATATTCCCCGCGTATAAACGACTCTCGGAGCGTCAAATAAATGTGCGCACCACGCGCCAGACGCGAGAGACTAATGCCCTCCCGAAAATACATCACACAACTGGCGTGCGACCTTTCCTTTCGATAAATTTTCCAACGCGCGCGCGCGCGCGCGGCGACTTCATTTTTCATCGACGCGGATTTTCCGGCTTAAACGTATATATAGTCACACTAACGCACACGCAAGCCCACGCGTTGCGAAATCTCACAGAGATGTGACTTATCCTCCATTTTTATTAATTACTCTTTCTAGATGAATTTTATATATATATATATATAAAATATAGTTGGGCTCTGACATGCTATAATATTATAATTTTAAATCTTAATTTAATTACTTCATTGGTATTATTCGATTAAGCAAGTTTGGTATGTAATTAGATTGTCTGTTGCGAATGAGTTATTAATCACTGCATTTACCTGGATTATTTCGAAATCCATTTATTTGATAAAGATTCAAAGAAACGAAAGATTGAAAATAATTGTAGTATTTAGAACTATTAAAAGTCATTATTAGACATTTTATAAATGTAGTAAATATTTTTTAACTTCTCATAGTTTATTATTTATTTATTTTATTATATCTTAAAATAGACTTATGAAATTGCGAAAATAATATACTTTATTTAGCAATAAATTTTAACCATCGACAAACAACATGAATTTATATGTGAATCGTGTAATTCAATTATTTATGATAATAAACATTTTAATTTTAGTTGTAATCAAAAACTTTTCTGTTGACGTTTAATTATTAGCGACACCCGAAAATCATGAAATATTTTGTACCTATAGCAGATTCACGAAAATTCATTACGTACTTCCGTTTCATGCTCTTTCAAATTATTGAAATTTATTCAAAAATACTTCATATTCAGTTGACACACGTTAAAGTCATGCTCATATGTTAATTAGAAGTATGGAAACATAAAATATTAGCTTAAGGGGGTTATCGTGATTTTAAAATGGGTTCACTATTTAATTCCAATGTCATATATTATTAAAATATAATAATGTAAGTAAACACGGATATAGAAGGAAAATACTTTCTTAACCGAAGAAAGCTATTGCCATAAAAAATTGTTAATCGAAGACTTAGATATTGTTCGATGAGTAAACAAGTTACTTTAGCCATTTTCCAACTCTTTATTTTTCTTATATTATAGAATAATTAATATATACGAAGCAACATGTAATTGTTTACAATTTAAGCACAATAAAATTCAAGTTTATACTGTATTGTACTCTAAACAATTACATGTTGCTTCGTATATAATTATTTCATAATATAAGCCTGGATGGGTCGTGAACAAATGTTTAAGGAGTAAAATGAGACGTTAAACATTAAAATCGAATGAAAAATATAGAGTTTGCAAATTGCGAAAGTAACTTTTTAGTTATTGAACAATATCTAACTAGGAGAGGGTCAGGGTTCCGGAACCCCAATTTTTTTTAAACTTGCAGAGGTTGTAGGTAATACCATACCATGAACCTCTGCAAAAGTTATACACCCTAATGCTTTCCCTAAAATAAGCTACAGCCATTCAAATTATTAAAAAGAACTGAAAAAATTTGGTCGATATTCCCTTTTTTCCTATTTTTTTTTTAGTTAACACTGTAAAAAAATAAATTTAATTATTTATATGAATATAATATACATAGATCATACACATACTATATATTAGTAAAAAAAGTGGTAAAATTAGTTTAAAAAAATTTTATTACCTGAACATGTTTATTTTCTTGCGTTATTTCCATATTGTTCCTTTTTTCTTATTTCCACTTCTCAATAAACTGCCAGAGCTAATTCTTCATTTTTATTTATTTATTATTCTACAATTTAACCATAACTTAAAGAGGAATAAGCTCTGACAGTTTATTGAGAATTGGAAATAAGAAAAAAAAGGAACAATATGGAAATAACGGAAGAAAATAAAGATGTTCAGGTAATAAAATTTTTTTAAACTAATTTTACCACTTTTTTACTAATATTTAGATATTATATTCATATAAATAATTAAATGTACTTTTTTTTACAGTGTTAACAAAAAAAAAAAAAAAAATAGAAAAAAGGGAATATCGATCAAATTTTTTCAGTTCTTTTTAATAATTTGAATGGCTGAACTTATTTTAGGGAAAGCATTAGGGCGTATAACTTTGCAGAAGTTCATGGTATGGTATCACCTACAACCTCTGCAAGTTTAAAAAAAAATTGGGGTTCCGGAACCCTGACCCTCTCCTAGTAAGTCTTTGATTAACAATTTTTTATGACAATAGTTTTTTTCAATTCAAAAAGTATTTGCCTTTCATATCTGTGTGTACTTACAATATTATATTTTAATAACTGATGACATTACAATTAAATACTGAATCCATTTTAAAATCACGATAACCCGATAAATCAAAATAATGTAATAATTTATCTAATTATTGTCATAATTCTTCAGCAGTAGATAATGGTCAAATTATAATATCATTACTACCTCACGGTTAGATAGTTCGATCAGGGTCTAGATAATATTAATTTTTTTTAGCCTCGCTCTACCTAATAAAATTAATTTTATTTAAAGAATAGTTCATTTGACGAATTTTTATTTTAATTCTAGAAAAATTATTTGTGCCTATACATTGTTTTTGATATTTTTGATTGATAAAATAAAACTTTTAGTGAATTCTGTAATGCTCCCGATTGCGTGTATACGGCGAAGATTAGAGGAATCTGTATATATTGCGTCATAATGGGGGAGGCTTGCAACCTTGACTGTCTACCATCTTCTATATAACCCATGGCTGTGATACTATTTTTCTTAATAAACGCCACACTTTTGCCCCTCCCTCTTTTCTCTTCCCTCTACACCCCACTAAAGCTTAAGGGAAATCCGTGCAATGATTATTATTTCATAGTGCGACAAGCCTTGACCATTTCCACCTGATAAAAATTATTGGGGGGCGTTTGGCTACTCAGTTTATATATGGTGCGTGTATAGTTTTACTTCTTAATGAGTTAGCACTTGATAGAGTTTTGATGCATTCCGATAATCGGGTACAAAGCTCAATAAATTATGAGTGGGTTTGTATACGTATCGCGAGGCAAGTGTCAATTTTCTTTAATATATTGCCGTTATTAAAAAGAATTCATCAAGTATACGAAATTTTTGTATTGATTTAAAAAAGAAATCCCGATAGTAGACAAAAATCACAGTCTTTTGAAATTTTTAATTCTATAATAAATCATTAATTTCTAAACTAAACTTTAATCTTCTGCAGATAATTATAGCTCCAAATCTTAATATTTCAGTAAGCTAGATTTATTTATCATAATGAATATTCAAATTTGAAAAATGAAGATAACACACGGACCAAGACGATAAAGAAAGCTTTCGCGTTCAACACACATGGCTCACATTTACGTTTCTCCCTGCATAATATAGAAAGAAAAAGAAGCAATTGAAATAATTCGGCTGAAAGGAACCGGAACTTTCCAATATTAGACCTCGACACGCTCGCCACTGCATATAGAGCTCACACAGCCACACGTATAATAATTAAGCCACTGGGTACGGACGGGGTGCGGAAAAACCGTAGTGGAGGTCGGAGCGTAGGGCATCAGCTTGCCAGAGCTGCAGAATGACGTGGAAAGCAGAGAGAGAGAGAGAGAGAGCCGATAATTCCGTAAATCGACTGGGACTTTGGGAGTCGAGAGAGGGAGAGCCGAGCACATCGTACGCGTGGTGGAGAACGAAAGAAATTACCGTACGGGCGACTATATCGTGTATGTTGTCGCCGATCGATCGAATATAACCCTTTCTCTCTCTCTCTCTCTCTCTCTCTCTCTCTCTCTCTCTCTCTCGTGAGCGCCGCGTGCAACACATTATGTACCGAGATTGTTTGCTCCTGTCGGCCGCCATTTTTCACGAGTCATATACACACCAGTTACACTCTCACTCAGCCCCCTCCTCCCTCCCTCTCTCTCTCTCTCTCTCTCGGCGCTTTTTGTTTTAAAAGCCCAGTGCGCGTGTCGGCACATCCGCGCGCCACCCGGATAATGAACGTCATTCAGCCTGATAAATTGTCGGCTGCCGCTGCCGCTGCGAAAGCGCGCGCGGGTTTCGATTAAAAAAGAGGTAGGGGGAGTTTGAACTCGTGTCGCGCGCGTGTCCTCGCGAGAGAGAGAGAGAGAGAGAGAGAGAGAGAGAGAGAGAGAGAGAGAGAGAAGCTCGTTTGCGCCCATCAGCGCCCGCGCGTTGGAATTAACGCGGAGCTTTTATCACACGCGCGAGCGTGTGTGTGTATACTGGCGTCAAAGAAAGGCTCTGCCGGAATTATTCATGAATCCGAGCGAGGGCTAAAGTCTATGTTTTTTGTAGCTTCTTGAAAAACTTTTCCAGCAGAGATATACATGCGAAAGAGGTGGATAAAATTGGCCCGATTAACCGCGCCGCGGCGCACGCGTCTTAAAACATTCGGAATGTAGGTCGCGGAGGTACTTTAGCCGACTCGAGGGGCTTGACATTATACTCGACTGCCATTGCAGCTGCTGCTACTACTGCTCCTCTCCGTGGGTTTATTGAATCTCTCTCTTTCTCTCTCTCTCGTCGCAAAGACGCTGACCCGGTAGTAGTAGGCCGAAAAATCGACAAGTATAACCTATGTGTCTATACGTCCTTGCGTAAAAAACACCCCCTCGAGAAAGGAGAAAACGAAAATAGGGCTGACTTTTTTAGCGAGTGATGCTCGAGTATAGACGATTAACGCAGGTAAAGTATAAATGCGCACGAGGGCGGATCGCATCGAGAAAGGGAAAGTCGATAGGCGTCTTAGAGGTAGCTGCTCTCTCTCTCTCTCTCTCTCCCCCTACTCGGCCCCTGTCTCGACATCCACTTAAGCGGATACACCTCCGGGCGACTGTCTGCCTGCCTGCGCGACTTTAGCCGAGATTAGCAATCCGACGCTACCGGTGTGCTCTTCGAGCGACGTCGCGGCTATACGTACGACGTTCTCTCTCTCTCTCTCTCGCCCTTATCACGCGCTGTCGCTCGCCCATACCCCCGGCCGCGCCTGCGGATGTTGCTAGCTAGCTACTACACCACACACACACACACACACACACACACACCGATTCGCTCGACACAGTCGACTTGAGACACAGCTCGACCTGCCGTTCATTCCGTCCCCTCGTATATGTGTATGTGGATGTATAATGTACGATGGTTGGAAAATCTTTGACGTGGGAATATTGTTATTGTTATTTGCTCGTGTCCTCTTTTTAGATATATAATATCTTTGTTATTACAGCACTGTAAAGGCAACGTTAAGCAAATGTTTTCGGCTTTTTGCTGTAATGAGAATAATGATAGCGCGCATTTAGTTGACCATTATTGTTCGGCCGAGCGTTTTAGCTAAATGGACTGCAATTAATAATGTATTGTATTTATAAAGTTAATGGAATATTATTACAGCAGTAGAGCATGTACTAAATAGTAATTAGAAATGCTATTCATTCTGCTTGCGCGCAGTTTATGTTTGCTCATTTCAATACTAATACCATCGCTTGTTGTCCTACAACTACTGTTATACACTGGTATATTCAGAGAAAATATCAGCAGTAAAAACGCGATTAGTCAAATAATTCTCGTAATTTTACAAATAAAACTTAACTATGCCTCGATGTAACCAAATAATCGTTACATCAAAGAAATGTGCGGTATTTAGCTGAAGCGTATATACTCTCTAAAGTTGAATTAGTGAAAAAACCACTAAAGATTAGTTAAAATTGCTCCACCGTAACATTAGTGAA
>JAYJLV010118298.1:0-10754 GCA_036873485.1 Torymus texanus | reverse complement strand
ATTATGTGTTGAAAACTTGTGATAAAATTATTATGCTAGCTACTCGTGAAGACCAATTCGGCACTACATGCAGGATCTACCCATGATAGCCACCTCATGACTAAAATAAAAAAAAATTTCATATTTTTGTATTTTAATTGTATAAATATCAATACAATAATAACATTTACATAGGCATATAAATTGTAAAAAAATATCGACCACGTTATGGTCGTTATATGAGAAATAGTATGACGCATGATCCACATATATTTTGTCCATACGTCCGATGAACGGTCCATATATATATACACACACACACAAACGGCTTACATTCTGAACAATATATTATCCAGTTAATATTATTTTTACGCATGTTGTTATAATACTTTTCAATTTAATTAAAAGAGAAATTGTAAATGAAATTGTTGTCGAACAAATGTTACTCCAATTATATTTATGCAAAAAAAATTTTACAGGGCCAAAATAAAACGACCAAATTATTCCGCAATTTTCAACCTCTCAGAATAAATGTTACGACATAGTCGCCGAAATCTTATTTACGGATAATACAATAAATCACACTAGTAGACAGACTCATCACCCTGTAAAAAATTGGCTACAAGCAGCTTATTCATCAACGATCCTCATTCGATTTACAAACTACCCATACCTTCTCGACAAAAGGTTCTCCTCTACGATGATTTCCCGGGTAAATCACTTCGTATATATATACATATATAAGTACACTTCTCTGTCTCCCTTCCACGTATCAAAGCTTTTCTTCAGCCCCTCTCGGCATAGGACAAAGAAGAGAAAAAGAAACGATCGGGGCTGCGGAGTCAGCGTAAAATAAGCCCTCTTTGATTCATTGCCCGCGTGTGTGTGTCATAAGGGTGTCGTCCCTTTGAGATGGTGCTATATATACGTTTATCTGTATACCTACGTCGAAAAGGAGAGAGAGAGTAGAAGCGCGAAAAAAAAAATGACGGGAATTTTCCGTACGAGAACACGCTAGCCCCGTTCCTTGCGCGTGTGGTTTTCTTTTTTTGCTGGTTTTAGCGCAAGGGGGACGGGAGTTTAGCGCTGAAAAATGTCGAGCTTTTTCAGAATGTGGGAGAGAGAGAGAAGAGAGAAGAGAGAGGGGAGAGGTGCGCGTTCTTTTTCGGAGAAGGTAAGTGAGTGAATATTCGAAAAAAGTGGATGAAAGTGTAGGATTTATTGTGGTGGTGGTGGATTGTCGGCGTTGTTTGAGGTTTAAAATAATGAGAAGTTTTGTGCGGTGTTATGATGGTAGTTTAATTTTGTTAAATACACTACTGCGACGATGGCGGGCTTTTTATGTTCGTGGATTTCTTAAGAAAATTTTCATGTATAAGCAAGAGAATAAAAGTATTTTATATAGTAATACTTTAATAATATGACATATGGAAACAACAATCGTAAGTGCAAAGTATATGTATCTGACGGTTATTTGTTCACATGCGGAGGATGTACGGGAAACTCAAAGTTCATTTTGCACCTAGATGAAAACCAAATTATTTCTATATTGGATAAGGTTTAGATTATAGTTTATTATACTAATAGACACACTGGTCATGTTTGATTATTTTACTTTTTAAATATAGTAATTATCATGATTGTAATACCAACATTTATTATTTAAATAATAATTTTTATGATTTTCGTATCAAATTTACTTTTTGAAATAATAAGTTTTATGTCTGATAAAATGAAATATTGCAGGTTCAGTCATGTTGACACAGAGAACTCGTAACAATTATAATTTGAAAAAGTAACATTTTTTTATTAAAACAGTATAAAATTTACTATTTGAGAAGTAAAAATTTCACATTCGAGTGTATCCCAGCGTTACGAAAATTTTCTACGTGTTTCTACTTATTTTTATTGAATATAAACTGAATACCTATATCATAATAACAGAATTCATGACGTAACGTTTTATTCCTCATCATCATACGCGTTAAAATTTATTTTTTGTAATATATACCAAATGTATACTATATATTGAATTTGCTCATATTCAAATACACTTTAACTATATATTTAATATTGTTTAAATATCGAATCAATTTGTATTTACAATCACAATATTTGTTCTAAAGGTTTCACACACAAGAACAATGAAAAGTTCCCTGGCTATATCATACCTCAACAGTTCCGTCTATATATACTCTCTGTTTAATCAACGTCACCGCAGAAAAAGTGGGCAACCAACATCCTCCACATAAAAAAAAACCCTACATTAATATTCCACCACCCAAGGTCGACGAAATCAAATCCTCGAATCACGAATTTTTTCACACCGCTCTCTCTCTCTCTCTCTCTGTCTACCTCTCCTCTCTCTCCCTCTCTCTGTACAACAATCGAACCTTTTTCAAATTCCTTCGCTTCACCCGATCCGAAAATTCCCGCTTTGTGTCCTCTTCCACCCTCTCTCTCTCTCTCTCTCTCTCTCTTTTCACCAAAAATTCGTCCTCTCACCTCTATATATACGCTCTCGCACCACGCGCTTGGTTGCGCGGCAATCCGAACCTCGCGCTCGGGAATGCCGATCACGCGTCGTCGCGTATAGGTATGTATCCTCTCTCTCTCTATATATATATATATATATATATATACGCTTCTACGTTGGCTATAGGTATATATACTTGAACGCGCTCGCGCGCTCTAATCGAGTCCAATTGAATTTTCAGTAGTTAAAGTCGGCGCGTCGAGACAAGCGCTCGACTCGCGAGATTACACGGGTTGCGTCTTGATGCTTTGAGACGTGTATGTATGTGTGAGAGGGACGGAAACGAGGATGTATGTTTGTCGTTAATCGAATGCACACGCGCGCAGGAAGAGAGAGAGAAATCAGAGACGACTCTGGGTACGTATGCGTGGCAGGTTGTAGGTAGGCGGAGGTCGGAGTGAAGAGATAACGCTGATTGTTGATGCACGTGGCCGCGTATGTATATGGTGTACGCGTCGGGAGACTGAGACTGATATAGTTTTGTGGGAAGGTGAACTAGGTTTGAGGTTTCGTTGGTTGTTCGACTGGTTAATGATTACATGGGTGGGACAAGAAAAGAACTAAAACAAACATTTTATATTCTATAAACTTTGCTTTTTTTTATTTGTGAAAATGATATGAATATTTCCATCAATTTCTCTTAAATTCATATTTTAAGAGCTAACCGGGCATCGTTAATCAATTTGATTAAGTTAATTTTCGATCTAATTTCAAGAGTCATTTAAATTTATTTCAAATTAAAAGAAAAAATGCGACTCTGAAAGCCTTTTCACGTAGATCTACAATAATCTTTGATTGTGTTAAATATTCCATACTGGATGCGCGAAGTTATTTTACGTAATGAAATAATACAGTTATGTTATTGGGATTCTATTATTATCGCTGTAATCCTTTTCCACCTTGCTATTCATAAATATGCTATACGGATTTTAATTATTAGAGTGCTAGCTCATTGTGTATACATATATACAATTTTTATAACAAATAGCTGTTTAATCAAGCAAACGCCATCCGCTAATGTACCCGTATATATATTTAACGAAGAATATTTGAAAAAAAGGATGAAAAAATGATAAATGTGAAAAAGTTACTCTTCGAGGAAAACTTCATTTTAAATCTTGAAAAGCAACAGCTATACAACAGCAGCAGCAACACCGGCTGTGTATGCATGTAGGTCGTGAGCTACTTAAATTTGAATCTTTGCCTTTTTTTCACACGATATATACACGGAACATTTTTCATATTTCAAAGTCAGAAAAATATCCGTGGCAATGCGATTCTTTAACCGGTACACGCGCGTGTGTGTGTATGTATGTGTGTGATGGATGTTCTCCCTTAAAGATTTGCGTGCTCTCTTTATCTTCCTGAGTAGTTTGGGAATTTCGCAAACTAGGTCTGCGAGCTTACACAGGACTGGCAATTATGTCGAATAACACAACTTGCTCCGCTGATTCCCTCGGAACTTTCGTGTGTAGTCCTCGGTGTTAATTCTTTTTTTTTTACGTGTATATGTCTGTCATCTGAAACCGAAACAATGTATATGTGTAATATGTGTAAATGCTATACGTCAACTTGGTTATATTAAAGTTATTATTAATATTACATTTTTTTTTTAATTATACAGAAATTAAACGATTACAAGATAAGTGAAAGCATAGAGTTTTCAACGAGATGCGCGATTTCGAGATTGCCGCAGTCATTAGACTTTGTAATATGGCTTATTATATGTTTAAAAAGCATATCATTAATTAATGAGAGTGAAAACTCGCTGTAAAAATGGATGAAAGTCGTGCTTAATCCATCAGAGAGGCAGAGGCAATCTCTTATTTTAAATTTTAACTTTATTAGCTTATGTTACTTAATATAATATTTTCATCGAATAACAATAAACATGTTTTCCCTGGTATTATTATTTTTCTCTGCAGCCCACAATGTTTACTAAAAGAAAATTATATTTAAAATGCTTTTAAAATAAGCCATCATCTAAAACTGATTTAATGATATATTTTTTTTATATTATTATAAGTCAAAGGTAAACACTCCGTTTATAAAAAATAATTATTTATTAAAATGAGTGTGGAATATTATTATACATAATATGTTTTATTACTCTGCATTATCCACATTGTTTAATATTATATTATTATAATTATGGTTCACAATAAAACATACCATTTAATTAACATAATTTACATTGTAACGTAATAAACATTATATTATCGTTAAAATTTAAACAAAAAAGAAACTTAAAGTCTATACTCTATAGAAATATTCAAAGAATGATGCATGTATATAGATTCATATTCAAATGAACATTTCCCTACAACACAAAACAAAATAAATTCCCAGATAACTTCCAAGTCCCAACCTAAATCTATACAAATCAAAACGTACTCGCGTATAAAAGTATATAAAGGACCCGTCAAAGCTTCATGGAATCCTTTTCGCCACTTCCATTGCAACCCACCCCCTCTCGAAAAAAGCCTCTTCTCTCTCAAAGTCTTACCCTCTTCCCATTGGAATAAACAATTCTCTCCACCCGCATATTTCTCAACGCAAGAGGAAGCACACTTACTATATATATTCTGGGGAGGGCCTGCAGCTGCGCTAAACGGATAAGGACCCCGCGCTCAGCACACGAGGGGAGGGTTGGTGTGCCCCTCCCCACTATACCCTTTCCTCACTGGTTCTTGGTCTCGTTAAGCGCGCGCCGGAAAATCTGGAATCGATTGGAGTGAACCGAGAGCTCTGTCTCTCTCTCTCTCTCTCTCTCACTCTCTGCGGAGTCTGCGCAAACTCTCTGTCCCGTTCTCTCTCTCTCTCTCACTCCGCGGGCTATATGCGCGCGCGAGTTTTCCACGTCGCGCGGTGCACAGGTCGATAGCGCGTTCGCGCTCGCGAGCCCTGGTTAAACACGATGCGAGAGAGAGAGAGAGAGAGAGAGAGAGTGAGAGAGATGTCTTTGTCCTTTTTTTTGAGAGAGCTTCGGTTTGGTTGGCTATATGATTTTAATTAAGGTATATTTCGAACTCAGGAAATGGATTGTTTTTTTTTCACGACGAATGGGGTGGAGGAGAAAGAGAGAGAAAGAGAATTTTTTCTTCCTTTCCAAGGCTACGTGCTGGCTTTTCGGTTCGTTAGGATTTGAAATTAGGAAGAGATTTCTTTGCGATATTGTTTTTTGTGCTATTTTGAAGAAAGAGAAAGGAGAAGAGTGACAGCGATAGAGAGAGAGAGAGAGAGAGAGAGAAACGAGTCCGATATTGCGATTCTCGCTGACCCGTTAAGCGTTTTGCGATAATCTTTCGGTCGAATTTCGCTGCTCGGCACGACGGGTGGTACGCGTGAGTGAGAGAGTAAGCGAGGATTTCAATTTAATTTGTAATATGCCCCCTTCCGAATGCGCGCCTCGTTCTAATTGCTCGAAATATCATCACGTGCGTTGAATTATATACGAGCGAGCGCTGCGAGATTGACACGCGAGTGTTGCTGTTGGCTTTTGTAGAGACGTGAAGGGATGATAATCTTTTGGTTCGGTATGTACAGGGTTTTTGAAAATTTAGCATCATTTAGGTTCTTAATACATATATATTTATGGAAGGTATCAACGATGTTGGAATGAAAAAAGTCACACTTTTCAAGAATTTCCGGTTATTATTGTTAGGATTTTTTTTTAATACTATTTTTTCCTTGCGACTGTCTGTCAGCCGGAGAAATATTAAAAATAAAACGAGTAAACGTTTGGCTTGATAAATGAAATTTTTCTAAAAGGAGAGAAAGAGTAAGAAAGGGGAGGAAGAGAACGAAGCTGCGGGAAACGGCGAGAGAAAAATCGTTCTAGGACTCTTTACTGTGTCACTCTGTATCAGTCGAGAGTTAAATATTGGTTTATGAAATTCAATACACTCTAATTAAAAGTGGTGTAATTTCTCAAGAGTTTTTATGCTATTCGGTATATTTTATATAGAAGGTGTACGTATAGAGAAGAAATCTTTTCAGCCTTTCAAATCGTTGTCGAAATAGTTTGCTTGAAATATATATGTATTTCGTCTCATCGGATGAGTTCTTAAAAACCAATTGGAACGTGATTATATTTCATCGAGTGCACTTGTATGAATTTTCATAATTTCAGCGTAGATGATTAATCGATTTCTAATAGACTGAATAATAAATATCTGCACAATTTACACCGTTGACTGAGCTCGTTTGCATCATTATATATTATTTTATAATCTTTCACTTGACAATTATATGAATCTACTGATAATTGTAACAAGATTGATTATTCGCAGACAGTTTTTAATGCTCCATTCATAATTAATTATTAATTGATTTTATTATAAGTTAAAATCAATTTGAGAGATTTTATACATATATCACAATACGTATTACGCTTGTTATTTTATTTATAAATACTATATGCTGTCATATTGAATTACACGATTCTTTCATTCTTCATTAAACATATCAACCAACATGGATTCCTGTTACTATCGATAATAATAAATAATTATAAATTGAATATAATATTATATTGTGCATATTATTTAGCGAATAATATTATATGTATTATCTTAATTAGTTAATTTATCTACCATATTCGTTAGGGTAATATTCAAATACTTGTAGAAGAGATAGAAACACATGTTTAAAACTTTCTTCTAAGCATTTTACAGAAAGTTTTTGCTCATCGCTCTCGTACCTTGATTCGATGGGGAAAATTTTTTCGGCGTAAAAACTTTACGGCGTATAAAATTAGCTAAGGGCGCAATCTACAATTCCGGGCGTCGGCGGAGTTAAAAAAAAAGGGAAAATTACAGCCCAATAAAAGACGTTATATTTTCCCGTTCTAGTGGTAACTTTTTTTTTGCGCACTTTGATGTTTCTATATTAAAAACACTATAAAATGAAATACTCTCGGATTCTCATAAAAGAAAGGATACGCGATAAAAAGTCGTCTTTACCCCTCCCGCTTGTTTGAGAACTTCAAAGCGTTTAAAAAACAAATATGTTTTGCCGAGTTTCACGTTCAAAAGAACATTCATTTCGTTATAACAAGTCAATTATTTTCAGTACAACAACTTAATTAAGGACGTGAAAAAGTTGTTTCGACGAATTCTTCCTTTTTCCGCTCTTTTTTTTTTACCCCACGCGCTAAGTACCAGTTAAGGCAAAAAAATTCCGAGCAATTTTTACAACATTAAAACGAAGGCGCACGCCGTGAAAATAATAATACTTAGAAATAATTTTTTCCCAGTGCATGAAAAGTGTTTGAATTTTTCTTGACTCGGAAGGTTTTACGTTTTTCAAGTAATTAGCTATGCTATTTAAAGTTGAAATATAATGGTATTTTCTTTATGACAGATATATACGAATATATATGTGAAACAAAACCAATTAATAATTTATATTTTTTGAAGTTTCAACGTTTCTTATTAAACGTAAATTGCGAAATGAAATATAATTTAATATACAATGCAAATTATGTGCTATTTAGCAATATTATTTTATAATTCTATATTATTAATGAGTATATTATCATAATATTATATTTAAAACAATATTAGACAATTATTTCATAATAAAATGAGGAATGATTCAGTATTTCTTTGTAATTTTTCAAATTAAAATGTTTTTAAGAAAGTAGTATTTGAAATTTAATAACGAACATAAATATTCAAGTGTTCTTAGTTAATTTAATATACTTCGCGTAATAAAATTAAAGCATATAATTTATAATGAACTTCATGTATTTTATATTTCTACATGAAATTAGGTTTTAAGAGATTTTAAAATCTTAATTAAATTTCTTTCAATTTTTTTTTAACTTACTTTCTTCCAAGTCATCCAAATAAACTGATATTTTTCGTGAAAGAGAAAATGCGCTTATCCGAGTCGAAGGGCGAACAGCTGCTTTTCTCATTTGTCTAACTGGGGGTCACCAATCATGACTTCGATTTTCTCAGCGCCATCAATTTGATTTTCAAAGAGTTCGCCCCGGCAAAAAGTCTAGCTATTGACATGTCGGACGTGTTATACATCAATAATCCGGACATTTAACGAAATGGCCGAATCAGCGTTAAAAAGGATATTTTGATTCTCTGTATAACTATTATAGTAATTGAAATGAGATAAAAGTATAAATATATGATCTGAATTTTAATTATGAATGTTTAAGTGAACTCTGATAATCTATCTCTAATGGCATTAATAAATAAATATATTAGAAGGAATTATTAGATTTTAATTATTGAAATGTCATTCTCTAGACAATCTTTCTCTTCAATTAAGGTTAATCAAGCAGGATAATTTATTAAAACAATATTAAAGAATAGTAAATGTAATTGATATTTTTTGGATAATAAAATAGATCGTTTTTTTTTTATAAATTTTTGTTGGAAATCGCTATTTCTATTATATTATACAATAAAAATTAGAATTGAATATATTAAAATTTCGATAATTACAATTTTTCATTGATATATAAGTTTTAAGAAACCCCCTTGTTTTAAGTTAGACACCATTATTTTAATTTTTTGAGTTTATCATGTTTATTCTACACAAATCATTCGCTCCCCAAACATTTTATTTCTATATACCGAAAAAGAAAAAGAACGCCCTTTCTGATAAAATACTATTATATTTTTTCTTACTTATAACGACCAAAAAGATGCTTATCACCTTGCCAACCCTTGCACTACCTATATCATTTTTTAAATTTAACCCACCCAAAAAAGGAGACCATATATATGCCATAACTGAATCCACCCTTCAACCCATTCTCTCTTGTACCAGACTCTTTGATATACAAAAAATGCTTCTCGAGGGTACTTCCAGTTCGAGGCTTTCTGAATTGTAAACGGCCTCTCATATACATCCAGAAAATTAGACGCACGTAAATTCTCCGTCAATAAAGCGCGCACGCGCATACTATAGTGCGATATTAATACCAACCGATAAACTTATTTCGCGAGGTTTGATGAATAAGCCCTCGCTGAGGGAATTAGGGTCACTTGCTAGGTCTGGATTTTCCTGGTATAGTGTTTGTAGGTGATGTACAGCTTTGACCGGTAGCTTGTAATTGCGGCTATTCAATATCTGACTATGTCATTGGCCGGCCACAGGGCTTGGAAGTGGGGTTTCGAAAACGTTTTAGGCATATATATATAATGTATATAAATAAATAAATAAATAAATAAATAAATTATAATAGTTTGATAATTAAAATTTTCTCATGTTAGTATCATATGCTGAATTCAGAATAAATTAATCGTATATTTAAACTTTGCATTTTTTCAACAAAATACGTATATATTGAGCGATGATAGAGTTCCGTATGTAAAAATTTTTTTTATTAATGTCATATTTTAACTCAAAATTACGACAGAATTCACGTTAAATATTTTATGAAAATGTACGTGGATATACGCGGTGCCATTTCGCGTGGATAAAATTCGTCAGATATTATAAGAATTTTAATATACGAAATTGACTTGGTATGAAAAGTGTTTACTTTAGTTTTGCACGGTGTAAGAGCAAATATTAAAAATGAATTCTTAATTTGAAATTAATATCAATAAATATATTTTTAAAAAGGACAATTATTGTAAATCGATTCATGTCGCTTAGAATATATTTATTCAGAGCAAACATGTTTTTCCTGTAAAAAATTTTAATCCTTGAACATAACAAAAAGATTTCATAAATATTTAACCGAATATTTTAACGTAAAATAAATTTTGAATATATTAACTTTAACAAAATATGTTTTGTGTCACCGTGTAAAAAGTAAAAAATTCTATGAATTTCATCAGATTAATAATTTTGTTTCAAAAGTAAATTAATAATGAGGAGCAGAAACTCAGCGATGCGTTTGTGAAAGTTAACTTCTCCTTTCTCAACTGTCGCTTCTCAGGCTCTGAATTTACACTATAAAATTTGCATTTTTAACTAAAGAGAATCAATTCTGCTTTACTTCCTTCGCCGTTACCCACGAATATTGTTCTTTGCGTTATACTTTTTACTTTATTCGAAACTTCATTCATACTGCTTTACTCGACTACCACATTTCACCGTTTGAAATACATGACTTCTCGCCCAGTTAGCATTTACTACAATCGTTAAAACCGTCATAGCTCACGCGCACCTGCACACACGTGTATACGTATATATATATATACACACACACACACACACACACACACACACACACACACACACACACACACACACACACACA
>JAYJLV010118287.1:0-10754 GCA_036873485.1 Torymus texanus | reverse complement strand
ATATTTTATTTAAAACTGAATATCCAAATGTTAAGATAGGCTATACAAAGTTCACGCAATTAAAACCACTACACTGTATGCTGGCTGGAACTAGTGGAACACATAATGTACGTTTATACGTACATCATCAAAATGTGAAACTTATGCTAGACGCAATTAATTTCAAATATTTGACAAGGAGTAGTGATTCACCCTTAGAAAATTATGAAGATTGTATAAATAGAATTGTATGTAGTCAACCAACTGATAAATGTTTTTTGGGTGACTGCTTGGATTGCGCAGCTAATTTTTCAAATCTTGAATAGTGCTGTAAAAATCTATAGTTTCTTTGCAATTACGTAAAGTCCAGTTGTAATAAAGGTCTTCTGCTGTTAAAATATGATTACTCGAGCAGAGTTGCAGACTTGCTCTTTTCGCCCGTCTTTCCAAATTTGGATCTATAACATCGCACGCACCTTTACCGTTCGCTGTTGAATGAAAATGCCATTCAGCAAGAACTCCGAAATCTTTTTGTTGAAAAAGAAGATTTTGGAAGTTAGACTTGTTCTTAAAATACTGATCTGCTCCATCAGTTAAGTAATAATTTTCTTGACTATGAAATTACTTTTCAAATGCGATATTATAATTTTTTGATATTCATAAACAACAACAGTATCGTGATTTAGATTATCAGAAATTATAGCAATGCTTATATGTTTAAAATCTTGATTTTTTTTATAATAGACCACTGTTGTAAAAACTGTTGCTTGATTATTGTTCCAGTAGAACGATTGTGTTGAATTTTGTACAATAAACGCATAGTTTTCTGCATAATCACAATAAACAAGGAATTCTTCTTCTTGAAGGTTTTTTTTCAAATCGCTTACGAAAAGATATTGCTCCCTCGCAAAGAAGTAATGAGTTTTAAATTTTATTAATTTTTTTCCCAGTATGTTCATGAATTCATAAACATCTACAGTTGTAGATGCTACTGTGCAACGATCTGCCTGTAGCCATGACTCATACTGTATTTGAAAAATATCATTTATCTCCAAACATTCAAGCAAATGTTTCCGCAATACAGACTTTTGGGCAATCTAAACAGTCACCTAAGTAACATTTCGAACATGCATTACTACATACGATGGCTTGGATGCAATCGTGGTAGTTTTTAAGAGATAGTCGAGTACCTTCAGTTAAACTCTGTAAATTAATAGCATTTAACATCAGCTTGATATTTTCGTGGTGTACACATACGCATACGTTATGCGTACCACTGCTTCCCGCTAGAACACAATGCGGCGGCCTCAACTAAGTAAATTTAGTAAAGCCAATATTAACAGATTCATGCTCTTTTTAAATAAACAATAAATTTCACGTAAATTAGCAAGTAGTAATCTTTTCTGTACATGTTCTCTATTACCATTATCCTGCTTAACAGATATACAATCTTTTAATCCGGGTATTACACGACTAATATTTGCCCTTTTTCTTTTCAGGTTTTGAAAAAATTCCACTTTCAGTTACTAACTTTTTCGCTTCTCGAGCTTCCCACTCAATACAACCGAACTCTCTGATTAAGTCTCTGCGAGACCGAACATCCGGAGCAAGAAGAAAGCAAAAAATACCTTCATTACTCGTTGTTTCTGAAAATTTTTTTAATTGGTTGAGAACTGCGACGCCTGCTTTATGGTATTCATCGCATGAAGGTAAATCTGACTTATGTTTATAAAGTTGACGTTGACAGTTGGGACAAATTTTCGCGTTTTCTGGTACGAGGGGATACACACTCCTAAATATTGAAGGACAATTTGACAAATATTTACACACAGCGTGATTAATTTTATTGAAAGTATTTATGCACATCAGCTTCAAAGCTGGATCCATTTCAGTACCGAGAAAATAAATGCAATAAATCAACGAAAAATTAATTATGATTTAATCAGCAAACACACGAAAAACACAAATATATCAGAGATAGCGTTAAAATTCTTAAACAATTTCAAGGATAACCAAAATTAAAAATTCATCGGACTTATAGAATTAGAATAAAACAAACTTCTCTCGGGTAAACATTTTCTATACGCAAGCCACCTATCGGGTAAAAAGTAAGTATAAGGCGTTACGTCTGCTATTTCAAATTGATTTTAATATGTCTTTTTTTGCGAAATAACCTATGAAAATGTCAATCGTGTATATAAGAAAGTAAAATTCGAAGTACAAGAAGATATTCGATAAAGAATTAAAAATGATAAATCAAAATAATAAGGTTACTAGAGAGCGAAATGCATCTAGTCCACGCGCTATACAGCACGCCGCATACCGCGCGCGAAGGAGATGCTGCGTCTACTCTTTCGTGTTCTGTTTCTCTAAGAAAAACATTGGAGAAAATTTTGCAAAAAATCCTTTCCGATGTAAAAAATGCTCAGCTTTCGATCTAGAGGGTAAAAAAAAATATTAAAAATATACTTTACGAGATATAGTATATTTTATACTTTTTGAAGGTGAAAATGGAAAATTTCGGAAAAACCACCTACACCATTGGTAAGATGAGGAAAAAATACGTCGGAAACGATTATCACATCATTTTTTAAATGCATATAGGTATCGTAAACGCGACTTGAAAACAGCATGATTAGACGCTCGCGCGTCGCGCTGGCATAGTTGAGGCGAAACGCCTCAGGTTCATCTTGACACTTACGTATAACTTCTTCAAATTGAATTTTACTCTTGTCAGTTTAATTCAATTATTTTACCCTTATCTTTTTCATAAAGATAGCCATATTTTTATTTCTATCGTATTAAGTACTACTATTTCTTCTTTCACACACTTACTTACATCTTAATGCACATTTTTGGTCAGAATATCTATATTTAATTGAATGATGAAGTGTTCCTGTCTTCAACTGTAGGTACATTTGAAATCTAAACAAAACTGTCACTGCACGCTTATAAATATTACACTTTAAAATCTTTTCAGATGTACCTTCACGTATAATACATGTAATTTTCACTTCTAAATTTACTCACTTAGGCAAATACTCAGAATTTAAGAGAACACTCTCTGAAATAATCAAAATCTAAGAAAACAAACTGTTGAATTTACATGGTTATGAACTATGCTTATGTGAGATGTCAGCTGTGCTGCCATGCAACTGTGTTTATATTTGTTAGCAGAAGTTACACAGGACCAAAGAGGGAAGTTCATGGAGGGTATTAATGTAGTAATTTGCTGTCAAATTTTGGATTATTATGTGGTCAATTTACGAAAACAGATATGTAAATTTGTCACAAGACAATTACATTGAATTTTAAATTCCATAATATAGTTCATTATATTTTTATAATTAATCCTGAACTTAAACTTAATAATTTTTGTAATTCTTATATTAATATTACCAATAATTATAATTTTTTATATTTTATGACACATTTACGTAAATATTTTCGTATCTGTAGTTTATAAAAAAAAGAGAAAGAAAATTAAGTTTTACGTCATTTTAAAGATATCATGTCCTTTTATTTCAAATTTTCTTTCATTTTTAATCAAAATTATTTTTTTGGTTTATACTAACATATATAATTAGAAAATTCAATAAAAGAAATTGGATTTTTGAAAATTTTTAGGTATAAAACTGCCTTAAGTATTTGCAACCCTGGCATAGAAGTCCGACTCCCACTCCATGGTAGTCGGAACGTCAGCCTCCGGTCTTAATAAAAGAAATAAGTTGTAACGCATATAAAGAAATGCGGAGGAAATACAACGTTACAGTTTAAATATATAATACAAATATAATAATAAGTTGAAATGATGCATTACTATAAAAAATAAAAGATGTAATACACAGATTTACCTGAAGTGTTGATGATAGTTGCTTACTACCTCTGGTCATCATACCATGTAAAGCTACAGGGTGCTGGGGAATATCAATATTTACCGCACCAACAGTCAATAAACCACTGTTTTTATCTTTTTGTCTTCTAGTTATACTTGAATATAAGGCCTGTGATTTTCCTACAGTTACTTTAACAACAGTCTGTTGATTAGGCGGAACACCTTCTAAAAGTACAATCATTGTTCTTCCAATTTGGCCAGTTAAACTACATTCTAAACTTGCTGGTCGAGTTTTCTTCCGACAAGTAAAACTAACATGTAAACTTGTTATTTCAGCTTCTAATTTAAGACCACTTAGTGTAGCTAGTAATCTTGTTCGATGTATTCGAGCTACTCCGAAAATAATGAGTCTTGTTCTTTCACCAGAGATTACACCTAAAAATGGAAAAGAAAGAAATGCCATAATTATTGTGATGAAATGTAAAAATGGATTGACTAATAATTCAGAAAATATACTAACTCAATTCCCGTCGTGGAGGAATAGCCGTTGAACTAGATTCTGCAGTAATACCTTTTTCGACGTCAGGCTCTTTTGTATCGCTTGAATTTTCGTATTTTTTATTTCCCTTATAATTATCTGAACCATCTACCGGTACAGATAATCTATGTGTAATCATTTTTGTTTCCGGCTTTATAGCATACAAATCTAATAAATAATAAATGGTTTTCCAACATCTAGGAGCTATATTGGATACGTTTTTGCATTTTTCAGATAGCACGCTAAATTTATCTAAACCAGAACTGCTAGGACTAGCACCAAAATTCGGCGTAATTATACCCTCACTCAAATTAATATATCCCTTAACACTTTTTCCAGTACTTCGCAATTTCTGTGCAAAACTTTGAGGACGCGAACGAATACTTGATGATGGAGATAGTAGCTTATTTTGGTTTATGTTAATTTTAGTACAAGCACTTGGCTTCTCTACTACTTTTTTTGTAGTCAACATAAATTGCTCTTGCAAGTCTGAAGCTGAAAAGATAAGGAGTTATCAAACTCATTTCAATAGTAATTTAAGAATAGGACAAAATTTTATTTACTTGAAGAAGAGCAATTTTTCACTTTATTATTCGATAAAGAATTAGTGTCTAACTTAGTGCCAGGTTGTTGTTCTTTTAATTCCATTTGAGTCTCCTTAACATTCTGATACATGTTGCTAATTTGATGCAACAATCTTAGAAGTGGCATATTTACTTGCTGGCTGATGTATCTTATATTTAAACTAAAGTTGACGATAGTACTAGTATGCTTTTTCAATTGACCTCGAGAGATATATAGAACATTTTGTTTCTGAATCATATCGTCTACAGTCATATCAGCCATTTTTTTAACGTCTATATCAATGCCAATTTTCTCGCATAGAAACGCAGGAGTTTCTGGTGGTATATCTAGATGAAATTTAGACCCCGGTACTTTCTTTGATGGATATTTACTATCTGTAAGCAAGAATATCATTAGAAAGAAGTAGAGTTCATACATTTTAAAAATTGCCGTTGCTGTTTGACCTTCAGATTTATGTATATAAAGTGCAGATAAATAACGGAACAATGAACTCACTTAAATACCGAGAAAAGACACACATTAAACTGAGATATGATTGATTTATACTATAAACTGAAAAATTGTTCATCTGACGGTCTTTAGAAAGAGGCTTTAAACATTTATAGGGAATACAAACTTTTCCTTTTATCCGGTATTTTTCCGTATTCACTAACAACTATATCTATCCTCATAGTTTCTATACAACTAACGAGAGATAGATTGGACCCTAAGGAATCTAATGAGGACATATTGTTAATATTCCCAGAACTAATAGCGGAAAGCATTTGTTGTGGCATTACTGATAGCGAAGACAACAGAGGTTCAAATATTAAATGTGCATCCAGTAAACGAAGTGAATCTTTCATAGTGTAAAGGAAAGTACCACTTTGCATATCAGAGTCCTCAGTATCTTCTGTTGTCATTGTATTCAGTTTTGAGTCCTGGTTTACAAAATTTTAAATATTATTATCGGAAAATCAATTTAATTTAATTAAAAAATATGTATTTATTATAATAATATTTACAGTTTACGTAATACAATATTAATAATAATTACAATATATAATTTAATTAATAAGTAACCATTTTGATAGATAACAAATACTAGTACCTTGATACTTTTAGGTTCAGTGTGGAAGACCTGTATAAAAAGTGTGAAGAAAATTCGTAATAATATCATGTAAGAATTTGGTTCGCAAATTGTATGTATTACAATACTGTGAATAATAGTTATTCGTACTTACCCAGTTTCCTTTCATTTGATTCTTATCATTGTCTTTGATGAAGTCTTGTTGCTTCGCCATCCAACTGTAAAGGTCCTCCCCAAGATTGATAGGTTTGCTGGAGTAATACGTTGACGGTGATGTAATCTGATCTAAGCTGGTTGTACTGATTTGACTTCCGTGGCCAATACCGCCTGAATATGTGCTTGGATTTGATCCCAATTGGTGAGAAATATTAATTTGTGGCATCTTTTCTTCTCGTAAGGTGCCGTAACCTAATAATTAATTTGTTATATAGTTTGTAATAACTAAATGAATTACTCAAATTCATATCAATTTTGTAAGTGACAATTTATACGCTTTAATGTATTTTTGTATCATGTGCATGAAAAAGGCCCTTTTCCTACGTAGAAAAGTAAATGGAAAATCGAGAATTTCGAGAGTTGAGCGAGCCATCCCGCTACGACCACTCAATGTACTCGACCTCGTATTCACTTTTTATGCAGAGAAGGTCCTATTCATGGACTTATTAAAAAACTGTATGTGTAACAAGGAAGCAATTGACTTTGTCAGACGCGGATTATGATTTTGAGCACTCATGAATCACTCGCGTGCCTCTGACACAAGAAATGATTAAAGTACAATGTTTGTTCGATCTGGTAGCAAATTATACCAATATTTTGTATAGAATGATATCAAAATAACGATATTCGAATAAGTTACAGGCAAACAAATTCACGTCAAAATCGAGGAAAATATTAATATTAAAGAGACTAATATGTTTTATTTATTATGAGTAATAATCGTACTATTCGCACCTAGTAGAAATGTAGGGCAATATATTTACATTACAATATCGAAATAATAAATTATCGGGAGTTAAAACATCATTGCATGTGTGTGTGGGTGGGTGTATGTGTGAGTATGTAAAACAGTACTTTTGGGGACCTATAGTTTCTTTTTCCAGAGTTCGATGAGGAGGTAAGGACGCGCACGCAGCGCGCGTCATTGTCTACAATAAAAACATCCCTCGTATTATTGACTTTCGCAGCGATGCCTACGGCGCCCGCTTTTAGTACCGAAAAACGGAATAAAAATGACTAAAAAATAATATCCCCATTGTAGCCGAAGCCTGATGAAGGGCTATAAAAGTTCCACAAAAGTCACATTTCACATGTTTGTATTTCGGGGACCATCCCCAATAGTACCGAAAGTCCTCAATAATACCGTTTCATCCTAAAAAAAGTCCCCAATAGTACGGTTTCATACAAATGTGCGTGCGTGCGTGCGTGCGTGCGCGTGTAGCCGAGTCTCTAGTAAACTATCAGAAAATGTTCTGCTAATTATTCCGGATATCCCTGAATTTTTTCAGATTTTTCTGACCCATACTTCTAGATATAGTTAAAATCTACGGAAGAGTACAAGAAGAAAAGTGTATGTACGATATTTCGAAATTTTGCTTCATTTTTCAGCTAAGAAATTCGTTAATATTGAATAAATTTGGGATGAATTTCATCTTTCAATTTAGCATATTTATTAATTTATTGATTAAAAACCAAGCAAATCTTGGAAATAACTTACATACCCTTTTTCTCTTGTAATTTTTCGTAGAATTTAACTATATTTTTTCAAACCTGTGTAAGACTTTTTTGAAAAAATTGAAAACTAAATGAATTTTTTAGATGCAAAAACGATTGCTAATCATACCATGACTCATACGGGCACTACTGTAAAATTAAAAGGTATCTCCATGAATTTTTGGTAGAGAACGTCGTGAGAAAATTTATTTGTTTCATTTCCATATATGTAAGTAATATACGTACGGCGTTAAAAGTATTATTATTGAAAAACTGAGAAAATTAAAAAGAAATCTTTTTCTTATTGTGAAAAATGTGTCCCTGGGGAGACCCGTTCTCATCTAAGGTAACGCGAGCAACAAGAGAGGGAGCGACCCTAAATACGCGCGCGAGCACGGAGAGCGGAGAGAGCGAGGTTGGAAGGACGAAAAGCTACGCTCGCTCATTCCTCTCTCGACCGTCGTCAATCCGGCACGTAGCCGAGTCCTCTGGATCAACCGCATGCAATGCGAATCCGTAAGTGTTCACTTCACGCGTGATTTATGGTATCGTGCGCGCGAAATGATCTTAATAAAAAATACTGCATTATGAATACTGAAAAGAGAGAAAAGCTTAAGTATGGAATATCACCCTTACATGCTTGAATTAAATTCATGGAATTTATCTTAAAACTAGTTTACAGATATTGTTAAATTGTTGCGTTTTCGATATCGACAGTAAATAAAAATGTTTGTATAATTTTGCATTTTATGTTAAAGGTTGACTTTACCCGAGTCAGGAAGAATGAAAGGTTAGAAACTAAGTAAATCTAGTAAGTTATTGATAACTGAAAGAAAAAAATATATTAAAGAAAAAATAAAAAGGAAAATTAGGTTTAAATGTAGACATGCCAAAGCAAGGTAAAATTTATTTTACGTCGATAATAATAATTTTAAATATTTAAAAAAAAAAAAAATTTTATATTTAAGGTTACGGATCTACAAATGACGGAAATAGTGCTAGAAAGTTTTTCAAGGACAGTTGACTTACATCTGAAATCACTGAAATTGATGTGAATTTGATAACAAAATTTTTAAATATTTTGATTCCTATAAATACATCCCAAGAGATAAACGCAGAATAATTTGGACTGTATGCTTTTGACACTGCTAAATTATTAGTGAATAATTACAATTGGTGGCCAATGTCACCTACAGTACATAAAGTACTTAAACATGGGCAAGGTATTATTGATTACGGGATTTTACCAGTAGGCATGTTGACATAAAATTACAATTTTTTTATATCTTATTCATTAGATCAAGACAATTGACAATTCTCCGATTATTATTTATAGAGCAAATGTCAGAAGAAGTAGTAGAACATTAGAAACTTAAATCCTACAAAAGTAATTTCGCAAGAAGAAGTTCGAGGATGAGTAATTTACAAGATATTTATAATAGATTTATGTTAACGTCAGATACTTATATTTACTATGTGAGATCACGAAATAAAAGGGAACATAAAAAATTGATTTACCTGAAGAAGTAAAAGATTTACTGAAATATACATCTCATTATTAAGTTAATGGAAATGAAAATCTATATGATGTTAAATACGACGAAATATAATGATTTATAGATGATTTTTTTTTTTAATTAGTTTCTACTTTCTTCGATAAATATGTATATTTTTTACAATTATTATATATATTTATTATTAAATTTTTTTTTACCATTTAAATAAATCTCATCATGCATTAATCTCAAAAGATGAGATTAAGAATAAATTTTGTGTTACATAAGTTTTCGATTTTCTGAAGTATCTTAGTTTTTACTTAAGTTTTTTATATTTTACTGGTTACCATCGTCTTCCTTATAAAAAACGAAGAAATTCACGTACTCTGAAAAATAATTCGATGGAGAAATTCATAAAAAAAACGAAAAATACTGGACCATTGTGCGCCGTTCAAGAAGAGGCGCGAGGCGCCCAAGAAGCAGAGGAGCGTCACCAGGCCGAACTCCAGGCGGAACGGAACCGACGGCTCCAGCAGGCGGAGGACTAGAAAAAGAGGGCGGAGAAGGAACTCTGGCCAGCGCAATCACGCAGAGCAGAGGCGCAGCAAGAAGCCGCCCGAGCCGCTCCCGCAGCCGCCTCGCCCACATCACCGCCGCAGCCTACGCTTCAAGGGGCACGCCGGAGATCCCCATGGACCAAGGAAGGCGAGGACCGGCGGCAGGCGCTGCTGGATCTGCGGTCACGCAGGGATGAAAGACCATCGACGCTGCCCCCCGCCGCATGCCCCGTGCGTACATAAAGACCATGAAGGCTCGGCATGGCCACCGTTAGGCCACAGTTTTGTTTCTTTCTCTCTGTCTGGAATTTACTTTTTTTTATATAGTTATGCAGAAGAAAAGAAAGAAAAGTTAAGTAAGACATCTGGCGTTACCGCTTCACTTTCCTAGCGATATTGCATCCCGGTGTGCGGAATCTGGGTGGGGGGTATGACGAGACCCGCTCGAGCTTGGGAGGACGAAAAAATCCGCTTGCTCTCTCCTCTCTCGACCGTCATCAAGCCCGCACATAGCCGAATCCTCTGGGCCAACTACTAGCAACGCAAATCCGTAAGTGTCCACTTCACGCGTGATTTATTGTATCGTGCACGCGACCTGCATCGGCAGGTATTTCGGGAACGCAGTCTCAACCTGCGCGTAACAGTTCTTATTTTATGATCTTATTACATTTTAATAAACAATTTTATATTACTCTCGCGAGAGATAATTTTCTACCCGGTTCCTCCCGTCCGATCCCCCCTTCTCCGACTTCGCAGCTAGCCGCTGGCATCGAGAAGTAGCAAAATCTGACGGGGAAAGTCGTGTGCACTGCAGGTAAAGTGCACACGGCGTTGTAACAGAGGTAAGCGAAGTGCGTGAGCTGCCCAGGGTACACTACTGCCCTGGGCGTCTGGTCACGCAAGCTCCGTCAGATTTCACCCCATTACAATATACATATATATATATATATATATATATATATATATATATATATATACACACAAA
>JAYJLV010118276.1:0-10756 GCA_036873485.1 Torymus texanus | reverse complement strand
GGCACGTTCCTATAGAAGTTTATTGACATTTTTGCTTATATCTTCGGTAATTTTTCAAATATGTCACTCAAACTTTTCCTACAAGTTTAGAATAATATATAGAATCGAAAAATCAAATAAAAAAATATTGATTCTTTTCCAAATTTGTAGGTGTAAGACCCCCTTAAACTATTTAGTTCGGCTACTATAATGTTTACATCTTTGTAAATTCCTGGGCGTAACATCTAGACTGCCGTACTAAAATTGTTTGCCTTTGTCTCTAGAGTCGAGTGTGGAATGAGATTCAGAGAAACTGTTCTATCCGGTTATTCAGAAGATACATGTTGAAATGTCAGCGGAATTTGAACCTCCGTAAGCGCGACTGACTATGAACCTTGAAGACGAATCTGCTGAAGTAGTTGCGTGATGTAATGTGTTGTGGTTTTTCCGCAAAATAATTCGTGCTGCTGTTGCTCGGCAACACAATATAAAACTGATCTTCCATTTTTTTAATCTTTAAATTTTTTTATATATTCGTTAATTGATTCACTCTAACCCAGGAATTGAACTTATCACCATATCCTTTCCACTTTACAATATTTTCTTTAGACGAACTTTTTCCTCTAGTTTTCAAAATTTCATCAATTTCAAAAACGTCAGTAGTTAAATTTTTACGCACAATTCTTCGGCGTAGAAAAATCCGTCAATTTCCTAGCCTGCCAAATCTTCTAAAGAATAAACTGCAGGCGGGTGCGTCAATGAGATTCGTGTAATTTTGAACATCTCTAGTGTCCAACCACTCTCATATCCTTTAGCGCAAACGTTCTTCGCAAGATTGACTCACACCACGTCACCGACGCAGTATTTAAGAGTTTTAAGCCACTATTGTGATATCGACGTTGCAAATTTTCACGGGCTTTGGCTGCGTTGTGGCTGAATGTTTAATATGGTTGTACGCATCTACGATTTGCTGCAAAATATCGACATACCTTCGAGTATTTTTATGAGTAAAATAGCGCCACGTTCTGTCTTTTATAGTTCTTATAAGTCTTCGACATTCGCAGCTTTTGTATCCAGACTTCGTGACACTCTGTACGCAATTCCGTGTTTCGACGAATTTTTCTGCATGACGTCACCAACAAATTCTTTACCTCTATAAGCCATTCAATAACACTTTCCCAACCGTATTTTTTATGCATAGCTCGCAAAAGTTTATTACCACCAGCGTACGCCGAAGGTCGATGTTATCGTAATAAAATTTTTCAAACGTTTTATTCATTGTTCGAGATTATTTTGTCTATTTTCTTCTTATTTTTTGGTTCCTATTCCTTCTACTTGATTTTTTTTATTTGCCCGCCCTGTATCTTTTTATCTTTCTTCTCGTTTTTTATAACCTTCATGATACGCAAAAAAAATTTTTCAAAAGTTGTCTTACTAACCATACAGCAAACTGTCATTATTGCGACTGTTGTTTCGTCAGCCGGCGTTTCCTCCTTGTCTAACAGGCTTGAGAAGGCATATTGCGTTAAAACTCGATCGGCTTGATGACGATCGCTGTTCGAATCGGCATACGCTAGATCATGCTGTCGGCAGGCTTCCTTCCACGAATTGATTCCAACATCTCCGCGTGCGATACGCTCTGCTAACTTAGTTCCTGGTCCGCAAAATTTGTAATCAGGTACATGCATTTCAAACAGCAATAAATCAATGAGTTTATCTAAAACACTGTTTCTTTCCGCTTCTTTTTGAGAATTTATTAGCGTAGACCTAATGTCTTGCACATTCCCCGTCATGACGGTATTTCAAAGTGGGGTGGTGAGACTTTCTTTTTCTCAGCTGACTTCTTTCTTATTTTGCGGGTTTCGATGTCTCTGTCTCGTCACTGGTTCTGTCACCGTAACTCTGAACTCTCAAAATAGGAATGTGACGCGGCGTGGTAAAAACATTGTTTTCTGAACGATCGCTGGTTGACGAAATCGTGGCAACCTCGTGCCAACCACGTTTGTTGCCTATAAATTCTCGAGGCACAGTTGATTGACGAAGAGCATCAGCAAACTGAAGATGCCCAGGCGGAACACTCCTTTTTCCACCTCTCATTGCATCATTGACCAAGTCGACAATGTTGGGCACAAGCGTGTCATCTATCGTTACGGCTCTGCTGGCGTCCCAAACTACTTTACCAGAAGCTCGCAAGCGTTGTACGAGCTGTTTGACTTTCGGTTTGTATCTTTTCGCTCATTATCGTCCATTCTATATAGACCAATGACACTGTCATTTTGTTGGTCCTTTTTTTTATACTTTTCTCCTCCTTCGTTTCCTTTAAAGTGAAGATATCGTTGTAAAACTTGACGGTAGAGAGTCCACTTTTTACGCTCATGTTTGTATGTTGGCGAGTTTAATATTTCGTTCATTTCAGCATCGAGTCTACTCGTCACTGAACCCGGTGTTTGTACAGACTTTATCTTATATTTACCAAGTGTGATCTGCAAACGTTCAACACTCTCCTGCGGTAGGAGAATCATCTTTCTTGCATGTTCCATCTCAATTTATTCACAAAATTAGCAAGAAGCGTTGCAATTTGAGGCGCTAGTAGAGCTGCCAAAATCCGCCACATTGCTCTATAATGTTTTTTCTTCGTTGTAAAGTGATATCCGGTGACGACAGTTTTCGCAAAACTTTTACGTGTTTACGCAGGCGACACTTGTGACCTTTACTTAACAGAACGTTACCTATCAATACGTTTAAAGCGCACTCGCAAATACGATGTACCAATTTTGCATCAGCGTTCTGCAACACTGCTTTCCGCTGCTCTTTGCTAAAATAGTACAATGCCGCCAAGACGGTAGCCTCTTTTCGACCAAAAGGATAACGTGCTTCTGTCGCCATTACAATGTCATGATTGCTACTTGATTTTCACTGTTTGTCACTTGTTTTCGCGGCATGTAAACGTACTGGTACTCATCGTCAGGGAAAATACACGTTCGAAATCGACAATTATCCGCTGTGGTTTGCTTTAAATCCAACAAGAGATAACCAAAAGCTTGTGATGTTGCATCCTGGTACGCTTCTTCTAAATTCGCAAATTCCTAAAGATTACAATGTACTGAGCATTCAAGGATATGTCTCGTTGGCCTTTGCCTTGATGGAAGAGGTTTTGAGTGATAAAAATTACGCTCAAATTGTTGCGATGACTGCCTTTTGTAAAGAGATTCACTATGGCTCCTCCAGAGGACGATTCGCGCATGAGATCGTCAATGATGATCAACTTGAGTTTTAGATAGTTAAGTCAATCGGTGTTTTGCGGTAGACCTTCGCGAAATTGAACGTCTTTACCCAGATCTCTGTAGCTTGCTTGCCATTCACTGTAATAAAGAATAATACGTTCGAGATATAATAATCAAGAATAATAATCGAGTCGCTCAAGCGGTCAATGTACTTAAGAAATTTTCTAACAGTTACTGTTTTACCGCAACCAGTTGGCCCACTCAACGTACAAGTCCACACATGTTTCCAACGCGTATCCATAATTCACACTGAGTGTGCACTTTTAAAACAATTCCCCCGAATAGCTCAAATCCGTGATCGGGGGCCTCGCGCGCGGCCGATCGCGAGTCCAAGAGCCTCGTGGTGGGGCTGGCGCTAGCACCACACTCACGAAGCTCGATTGCCAGCGCTTTCAATTAGCTTGATGGACGCGCTGACCGCGGGCAATCAGCTCATTGGTGGCGAGATGTCAGCGCGTTCAAGAAGCTTGACTGCCGCGCTGACCGCGGCGAAGCAGTTCAGCTTGGTGGTGTTGCGGTAACCAATAAGCTAGTTGCAGCGACGACACCAATGCCTAATTAGTGTGTCTGTTGCGTGAGTACGTCGTGAAACGCTGTTCTACGAATAGCAAGATTGAATAGCACTATCTCGCTACATGGAAACGTGATCAGCTCGCGAATTGTATCGAAATTTATTTGCTAACTATTGGTGTAGTTTAACCTAATACCCTTGACCTTGCACACGTGTTCCTCACTTCCATCCGGTTTTCTGTATTTATATGCGTAAAACTTTGACCACCTGACAAAAACGATGTAATGTACGTCACCGCAACTTTCTCGGCCAGTTCATCTGTGAGACTACCGAGTGTTGTACCGATCGGTAAATCGTACTCACCGTCTTTGCTGATGGAAAATACGGTATCCGTGTCGTAGTAGCGGGCGCGATCTACTAAAACATGTAGATACTCAAACAGGTTCAGTCGTGCTTGAGCCGTCGTAAAGGCTGCAACGACTACACTCGTCGATGGAGATGGCATCAGAGCTTCTGTCTTGTAACACCAGTTGGCGTACAGCGTTTCGTCGTTGACAGCCAAGATTCCATTGACATCTACTTCTGAACTGGTAAGTAATACCGTGAGTCTCTCTGATTTCGTAATTACTTCCGTCTTTGCTATATTTTCACGTTGGGCTAGTTTACCCCACAATGAATTTAAACACAGTTTTGCTACAGATTTCAATCCAGCATTGTAACTTATTGAGCCTTTGTTCAATTTTATACCTTTGGTCTCATGCACTTCTCGTACATATCGCGTTTTGTCTTGATCACGGATGCATTCGGGTGGATATTCCGATGCCGTAGTCTTTTGCGTGAAAAACTCGTCTATGTATTGTGCAAGAACTCCACCTTTGCGGTCCTTCTGATCATATTGCGTCATTTGATATTACCACATTTCATATACCCTTTTAATTATGTAGCCTAATTTGGCAGCCATTTTTATTTCTTCTGGCACTCATGTACCGTGCAAAACGCGGTCCTTCGGATCGACGTGGAGACAGTCATCTTGAATCGTCTGCTCGCAGCATGTACGACACAGCGGAATATCAGTTTACCGTGCATCCTTACCGGTAACAACGGATGATATAGTTTCCGAGGTGGTAGCAAGTCACACATTAGTAAACCGTTCACTTGAGAGATGTTGCTGTATGTTCCTAAGAACTGACGGAAATCGTCTTCACCGACGTATATCTTGGGATGGCCAACGCTCTAACCATTTTTAACGTGTAATCTCTTTTAGTCGATTGGCCAAAGTGCACTGACGGGTTGAGCGTCCATCCTTCTTAAATATACTGTGGCTGCATGTAACCGTTTTATGAAAAAATATGCAGTTACAGTTCATTGCGTCTTTCGTACGTGACAATTCCCTCGAGTCAGCAAACACGTGTCTTCTATCGTTAGCGATAGACAGTCGTTTAAGAGATTTTTATGATTTCACTAACGTCACCGAAATTCTATCTCTTATCAAATCTATACCTTATCAAAATAATATGTCACCTTACTTATTCGGTAATTTCATACTGTCTATGTAACATAATAAAGATGTTTTTAACGATTACGGTAAAGACAAAACTAAAGAAGCGCGGATATTTTATTTTATTTAACTCAACATTTCACGTACGTGACTTTTCCTTTAAATACTTTAACTATCTAGATATACTTTTCAGTATCTTCTAATCGTATACTTTATTAGTAACGTCAGAAAGACTACTTCATAAAAATAAAAAAGTTAAAATTTCGATTGACAAATTTTTGATGTGTTTAATAATTCATAATTAAAATATACTATACTTGATGCAAACTGATAAATTTTTATTAAACATTTTAAAATAGTACAGTATTTTCATACGCTTTTGAACTGAAGGTGTTAAGAAAAAAAAGCGAAAAAGAGATGTGAATTAAAATAATCGAGCGAGGTGTAACATGCCTCTTATCTACAAGAGTAGATAATAATACAGAATAAAAAAGTTTCTCAATTTTGACTTTTTGGTTAATCTGAGAGTGTCATTGAATTTGTTGCGCTAAAATATGAATAGCTTGTGAAAATCACGCAAATATTTCAAAAATTGAAAAAGTTAATAAAAACAATTAAATTTGTTCATTGCTATTTTTCATTATAATTGCGTCATTTTACATTGAAATTAATAATAAGCATATACAATGTTATCATGACAAGGTGCAAATAAAATCCAGGATTTTGAGTACTTTTTTCGTTAAATTTTTTGTCAGACAATTAAATCGCGTACATCTCGGAAAATATGCGCGATATCGAAAAAATAAACGAATTTTGTTTTTCTTAGGAGAAAATTTGACTTTTTGGTTAATCCGAGAGTGTCATTGAATTTGTTGTTCTAAAATATGAATATCTTGTGAAAATCACAAGAATAATAATGAAAAATAGCATTAAACAAATTTTAATTTTTTTTTATTAACTTTTTCAATTTTTGTGATATTTGCGTGATTATCACAAGATATGTATGTGTAAGCGCAACAAAATCAATGACACTCTCGGATTAAACAAAAAGTCAAAATTAAAAAACTTCTTTATTCTGTATTTTTATCTACTCTTGTAGATAAGAGTCATGTTACTCCTCGCTGGATTATTTTAATTCGCGTCTCTTCTTTGCTCTTCATTCCTAGCTTTTTAAACTCGTAAAATAGTTTAAATTATTTGTAGTTTGTAAATTTCTGACGGGATTCTAAAGCAGAACCCTGATGTTCGCTTATCGTAAGAGAATCAAAATTCGTTTATTTTTTGGATATCGCGCATATTTTCCGAGATATAAGCGATTTAATTGTTTGACAAAAAATTTAACGAAAGATGTACTTAAAATCCTGAATTTTATTTTGCAATATATGTGTGTATGTGTATGTTTGTGTGTGTATATGTGTATGTATATGTATGTGTGTATGTATGTGTTTGTGTAGGTTTTGTGTGCTGTGTGCGCTTGTAATTTGATATTCATAGGAATTTTTTATCCCACGCTGTGAGTCGCCGTCAGTAATTCTTGACCTTGACCTCAGCTGGCGTCTGCGGTTGGGTTCAAGTTTCTTGGGACGGCCCATAGCGCGAGATACACTACTTATGCCGATTTTTATTAGATTATAACGCGTCAGAGAAGCATTTCTCAGAATAGACATGAGAATAGTTTATTTTGTTACATTTTCTCCGTTTTCCAACACAAATACTTACAAAGCTGTACGTTTATGCTTTCGGTGACATATGTGCAAGTGATACATTAAAATTTAAAAAATTAGAAGTCCGATCCCGACTATCTCTACGAAAAAATTCATGAAGATACCTTTTTATTTTGCAAGAGTGTCAGTATAAGTCCCAGAATTATTATTGATCGACTTTGGATCTAAAATATATTCATCTAGTTTGTGATTTAAAAAAAAAGTCTTACACAGGTCTGTAAAAAATACAGTTAAATACTACGGTAATCTGCAAGAAAAAAGTGTATGTAAGATATTTCGGACTTTGGCTTTCTTTGTAAACTAAAAATTAATCAAAATGCTGCATCAAAATGTTTACTTGTTTTAGAAAAGTTTGGCAATGAGATAGAGAGAGAGAGAGAGAGAGAGAGAGAGAGTGGGAGTGGGAGAGAGAGAGAGAAAGAGGGAGAGAGAGAGAGGCGCTCTTCCCAGTTGGCATGCCTCTTCCTGCGCTCTTGTCCTGCGGCACCCAGTGCTTCTGCGCTCTTGGCGCTTATCTTCGAAGGCTTCTATCCCTCACTGACTCTTACACGATTACATTCATTTATCCACTAGACGTTATCGTCACAAAATTCATAATGAAGTTTCGCAATAAATAATGGTACCCAAAAGTTTTGAAAAATATTACTTATTGGTTACAAAATTTGTATCGGCATTTTTTCTTATATTATTTTTATCCGGATATTAGGTATGTGACTTTATCTTTCTAAACGGGTTTATCGTGATATAAAGTTAATGTAAACTTTATTTAATTTTGACATTACTGCTTTTCAAAGCAGCTTTATACTTACCGCGACTTTCTCGGGAGCCCGATTTTGGTGAAACTTTGGGAACATGTTCTTTATTAAAAATAAAAATACTCGTGTTCCAGAGTTTATGCCAATGAGCCTTCAGTTTGGAGTTACGGGGGCTCATATCTAATATATCTTGAAAAATGATTACCCTCTTTAAACCAACATAACTCTTCAATATTTATAATAATTTCAGTGTTATCGATAAAAAAATCTAAAATGAAATCCTTCTATTTGAAAAAGAATTTTATCGAAAAATTTTTATCCGTCCAAAAATTGAGCCGATATAAAATTTTCTTTAAAATATTTGCAAAAACTTGTGGTTTTCCATTTTTTATTGAAAACGTATTATCAGTATATTTTTTGAACAGATAGAAATTTTTGCATAAAAATTATGTTTCAAATCTCTACCACACGAGGAGGGATTAATTAATACTATGAATTTGAAAAATATTACTTATTGGTTACAAAATTTGTATCGGCATTTTTTCTTATATTATTTTTATCCGGATATTAGGTATGTGACTTTATCTTTCTAAACGGGTTTATCGTGATATAAAGTTAATGTAAACTTTATTTAATTTTGACATTACTGCTTTTCAAAGCAGCTTTATACTTACCGCGACTTTCTCGGGAGCCCGATTTTGGTGAAACTTTGGGAACATGTTCTTTATTAAAAATAAAAATACTCGTGTTCCAGAGTTTATGCCAATGAGCCTTCAGTTTGGAGTTACGGGGGCTCATATCTAATATATCTTGAAAAATGATTACCCTCTTTAAACCAACATAACTCTTCAATATTTATAATAATTTCAGTGTTATCGATAAAAAAATCTAAAATGAAATCCTTCTATTTGAAAAAGAATTTTATCGAAAAATTTTTATCCGTCCAAAAATTGAGCCGATATAAAATTTTCTTTAAAATATTTGCAAAAACTTGTGGTTTTCCATTTTTTATTGAAAACGTATTATCAGTATATTTTTTGAACAGATAGAAATTTTTGCATAAAAATTATGTTTCAAATCTCTACCACACGAGGAGGGATTAATTAATACTATGAATGGCGATAGTTTATGTAATAATGATAGGCAGCAGATGATGGCGATAAGGCCATTCACAAATGAACGATTAAAGTACTTTATCATGGTGGACCTTGCGCGTAGAAACTTCACATAGAGAACACGTAGGAAAAAGTATTAGATCAATAATATCTAATCGTGCAAACTTAATAACATCACAAGTAAATCAATAATATTTAATTGTGAATTTTACATCAGCAGTATCATTTTTACTCATCAACATGATTACGCAATTTCAAGGAAAACTCGCTGAGTCAGTGACTGGAAATTTATTGTAACGGCAAAACTCAATTCGGCAACACTCATTGTTGAAAACAGGTCAGTTTCCCCTGCGAAGGGAATTAGAATTATTTAGAGACACTTATACAAAATAATTGTAATTTCCACACAAGCGTGCCTGTTGCTTATGAGTAAATGTTATTTGTAAAATTAATTTAATTCAAATTTGTAATTATTGTGTAACCTTATATTATACCAATTATTAATATATTGTAAAGGTTTTGCTTAACTTGTGTCTAACTCAAATTTATTTAGAACACCCACCGAATGTTCTCATATAAATTCTGTAATTCTCAAACAATAAGTGATAGCATATACGTACGGTTTTAAAAGTATTTTTATTGAAAAACTGAGAAAGTTTAATGAAAAAAAAACTGGTCGTATATTATCCTGAGAAATGCTTCTTTAAGGAGTTGTAAATTAATTAAAATCGGCATATTGAGAAATAAGCCTTAAAAGAAACATACCATGAAATTTCAAAAGTTATCAGTCCTATGATCCCTTATTTTTTTCGATCCAGTCTTCTATTCTTGGTACAATGTGATGTGTCCATCTCCCCGTATCTTTTTTGCTCCTCAGCCATTGTCTATTTCCTCGCGGGACTCCAGATTCTTTTCTTAGTTTTATCATTAAGTTTTCGCTTGGTCTCAAAAACCTTCTTCCTCTCTATTGTGAAAAAGTCAATTGGTGGTATGTCTGCTATAATGCACGCAGCCTCGTTCGATATATTACGGTAAACAGACATAACCTTCAGTGCACTTCGTCTGTAGACGCTGGATAGCTCTCATGTGTAGTTTTCCGTCAACATAGCATCTGTCTATATTAGGGATCCGTACAATATAATCGATATGAGTACAATGGTTAACCTCCGATTTTGAGTCGTTCCTCTTACGTTTGACATGAATCGTGCCAGAGGAGCGCCATCTTTTGCTGCTTTATCGCTCGCTATTGTAAGATGCTACTTGAATCTTATATTGATCGTGATACCCAGATACTTAATGGTCGGTTGAGAAACAATTTGATATCCATCTATCGTCAATGTTATTGTCTCCATCATCTTCCTACTAGATATAAGGTGTAACAAGGCAAATACTGATCACCCAAATTATCGCGTTATGTTACTCGCCCGGAGGGCACGATTCCCAACTCGACTCCTAAGTTTCTCCCGACCCACTCTCGATGGAATGTACGCGACCGAATTTAATTTAAAGGGGCGCCAGATCACGGCACAATTTGGGATGGCTGGCTCTCGTGGCGGCACGGTTCTCTTCCTCTGGTGTAGGCTGGCACGGGACGACCTGGGGATGGTCGTAACCCGCGGCGAATACGCATCTGGAATCCCTATTCGAAAACAAGACTTCGCGCAACTAAAGTGGGCACGCACACAAGGGATTTTCACACACCAAAAGAATAAACACAACAAAATAACTATTCACTCGCTGGCATTGGCTTAACTTTTATTCACTTGAAAAATCCGCTGACATCAATTCCTGACAAGTAAGTTTCGCGCACGCGTTCCGCCGGTCTGGCCAACGATGGCCGCTCGCCGCAAATCCTCGCGTCACGCGCCGTTATCACTCTTACGCACCGAA
>JAYJLV010118265.1:0-10756 GCA_036873485.1 Torymus texanus | reverse complement strand
ATATTTTTACTATATTGCACCTGTACATATGCGCTATATTGGACCCATATGTGCAATGTAAATGATTTTTACGCGGGCAAAAAGCCCTACAAACATAGTTTTCCCATAACTAGACTGAGTTTTTGTGGCTACCAGTTTTGGCACGCAAATCTGTAAAAGCCCTGCTAGTCAAGGGGTTAATAAAATTAATTATGACTTAAATAATCTATCAACTTGGTTGAAAAATAATATGATAAGCCTAAATGTGAGTTAAACTAAATTCATCTTGGTATGAGCTGTGTGGGCCTCTGTGAAAAATAATATCGGTGATATTAAAATAGAATATAATAAAATAGAAAATCTTGACGTAATTAATTAACTTGGTATTATGATTAACAAGCATTTAAACTTCAGAAACTATGTAAATTATACAATCAAGAAAATTGATTAATAAGTTAACTTTTTATTTAGAATCCGAGACACTGTATCGCCACTGACGAGAACGATTATTTACAAAAGCATAATTGCCCCGCACTTTGACTATTATTCAACGATTTTCCAAAACACCGGAGAAAGTGAAATAGATTTGTTACAAAAAACGCAAAACCGAGCGATGCGTGCGATAATTAGATGTAGTAAATTTACACCGATCAAAAAATGCTGGACGTATTACATTTCTTTAATGTTAGATAGCAAATTGCTTTAAATACGCTTATATTTGTAGATAAAATGTAACTTAGGATATGACCATCTTATCTTGCGGTAAGTTTAAAACTTGTTGGCGAAACAGAAAAATATAACACACGAAGGAAAAATAATATACACATCACAAATAAAATTTATAATGACTTACCGATTGGTATAAAATCAATTGACAATGTTAGTACATTTAGACGTAAAGCAAAAGACTATGTTAAAGAGTTGTATGTATAAGAAAATTATATGAACAATTAATTGTTAATGACTTTTATGACTACGGTTGATTAGGTTTTCTTTGGGTTTCCTTAATCCGGTACACTTCTACTGCGACACTAATGTTGGACCGACAGATAGTTTCCAAGTGACAGTCAAGATTATACTTGTAAACTACATTATTTTGAAGTAGCCAACTGGCTAAATAAAAAACATTCAATCAATCTCCTTCTCTCTCTCTCTCTCTCTCTCTCTCTCTCTCTCTCTCTCTCTCTCTCTGGCTCGTCCACGTCCGCTTGCTCGTTCACACTCGTCCACATGAGGTGGCTGCACGGCGAGTGATGGATTACAGAGGTGGAGGCGCGTTGCACTTCTGTCGCACTTTTTATTCTCACGAGAACGTCGGAGTTACACAAACGACTTTTTTCTGTTACGGCGGTAGGCAATATCGTTGACTTTTAAAATAATTTATAACAATTTTTTGGTATTCATATACCGAAACAGTATCATGATTTAAATTGTCAGAAATAACAGCTACACTTTTGTGTTTACATTCATCATTTTCTCTATAATACAGTATAACTGTAAATATAGTGACGTGATTATTACTCCAATGGAACGATGGAGCTGAATGTTGCATAACAAAACCGTAATTTTCAACAAAATCAAAACAAATTACTATCTCTCCATCTTCAAGATTTTCTTTCAAATTTCTGACAAAAAGAGCTTGGTTTTTAGCGAAAAGATCGTGCGTTTTTAATTCAATTAATCTATCTTTTATAGTTGGAGAAAATTAAAAATTGTTACTGTTTCAAGGGTAATCGAGCAGCGATCCGTTTGCTTCCATGATTCATATTTAATTTCATGAATGCCATGATTTTTGAAACTTTCCGTCATTATTTCTTGAAGATTTGAAAAACTAGCTGCGCAATCCACACAGTCATCCAAGAAACATTTATCCGTTAATTGACTACATACAATTTTATTTATATAATCTTCATAATTTTCTAAGGGTGAATCACTATCCTTTTTCAAATGTTCCAAATTTATTGCGTCTAGCATAAGCATTTTCATGATGTACGCATATACACACATTATGTCATTATCTGTGCCACTAGTTCTATCCAGCACACAGTGTGGTGGTTTTAATTGCGTGGACTTTGTATAACCTATGTTAACATCTCGAAATTCATTATCAAATAAAATATAAACTTCATTCAAATTGCCGAGATCCTAAAAGATATTTCCAGTTTCTTTTAATATTCATACTAATAGAGGAAAACAATTATTAATATTACAAATTCAAAAGAAAAAAAGCCTTTGTATAAATAAAAAATTCATAATTTATTAAATACGTAAAAAAACTAATGAATAGATAACCGACGACGCGCGCCGACGTCGTGCGAGCCAAGCGCCCCGACTGGCCGAGCGCTTTGTGTTTCTTGAATGATATCTTGAAAAAATCAAAAAATGCCTATGGAGAAAATGGCTATATCTATGTAAAATTTCCTTCTCTTTCGATCACGCAGACAAAAAAAATATTAAAAATATAGGTTTAGAGATAGATAGTGTTTAGAGAACACATTTTATGTTTGTTCAAGGTCAAATGAAAAAGATTTTGAAAAACTGATAGCAGCATCGGAAAGCTGAGAAAAAAATACATCGAAATCACTTGGTCGTTATTTCCTTTAGGTAAATTTTAGCCCTTCAAACACAAGCTGAAAACAGCATGATTCGGCGCTCGCGAGCCGCGCTTGGAGAGCTGAAGTAAAACGCCTCCTATGTCTTCTCTTAAAAATATCTGACCGTTACGAAGGTATTTGAGATTAATATTTTTTTCCAAATATTTTCGAATAACGATTTCTCAGAGAAGGTTTGATTAATCAATTTGAAAGTTTTATCACTTATTTAACTTAGTGAAGACAATATTGTGCTGAAATTCCAATAGCTTATATTTATTTATTTCCAAGAAAATATATCAGTCAAGAAAAATTATCATTACTTGACTAAAAGAAATTAATTTCAATAGTTTTTAAGAAATCGTTATTCTAAAATATTTAAAAAAAAAATTTTTAACCTTAAATATCTTTGGTTGTAATAGTTCGACTTCTTGCGTAAGGAGCTCGATACAAAGACATAAAATTTTAATCCAATATTGCCTCCAACAACTTAAATAAGGGGTTAAAATTCCAAGTAGATTAATTAAAACCTCTCTGAGAAATACTCACTGGAAAATATTTGATAAGAATTTTCAACCTCAAATATCTTTGGATGTATAACAGTCAGATATTTTTGGGTAACAAACTTGGTTCGAAGATATAACACAATACCCTAAGCGGGTATCCTCAACAATGAGGAAGATCCCGCCACCGATTTCGAACGGGTGAAAGCCTCGGTGGTCGGTACAGGCTGCACGGATAGGTGGGGGAGGAGGGTGGGCGAGGCAAAAACACGTTGTGGCCAATCAGGCTGGTGCAGGAGGAATAGATCGCTTGGCCCTTACTGCATCTCAAAAGACAAACGAGAAAGAGGAAGGCAAACAAGGTAGCGCAGAGATAGCAGCCTTCCGGGCACTACGAGCAAGGGTGCAGTTTCTGGTGGAGTTCATCTTAGAAAAGAGAAACATCCACAATGAGCTGAAGTCCATGGCAAGAGCGACTGAGAGAGCCCTAAGAATATGTGCTAAAGCACGACAAACACGAGTGCCGGGGCAAACGACCGGGGCAACTAAGGATGGAGAAAGCCAGACATCTCCGCTTTTTCGGAAGGGGAACGTATCAAAAGAGAATGTCAACCGTGACCAAGTGACGCCGCCAAAGTCTCCAGTGAAGAAAAGAACCAAAAGGGAAGAGAAGATGTTGTCAGCTAAGATTACCCCCACCCCCACGACAATTATAGAGAGCCAGAAAGACCAGTCAAGAGAGTCTGACTGGACCGCAGTTGTTAAAAGGGGCAGGAAAAAAAAAGAAGCAGGTGGATAACAGCAAACAATAGCGGAAAAATCGCTGGACAAGGTCAGAATGAGGCCACCACTCCACGATGCCATTAAGATTAAGGCTACAAACAAGGGAAGCTTCGGCGATATTATGAAAGAAATAAAAAGCGCAGACGAATTGTCGATTCTAAAAGAAAGAGTGACATATATCAGGCGAACTACTTCTGGAGCTAGGAAAGCCTGGTGTAGAAACTACAGAACTCCAAAAAGCAGTTTAGTCGAGGATAACACAAGCAGTGGACGTACAGGCGCTGAGACAGGAGTCTGTTAACGTCAGGAACATGGATGAGACCGTGACAAGCAGAAGATGTGGCACAGGTCATTAATGAGGTTATTAGCCCGAGCAGCATACGTCAGGCTAAGGCAATCGTATAAAGGCACGCAGGAAGCTAACCTTTTGCTCCCAGCGGCAGTAGCTAGAAAGCTTCTAAAAAATAGAAAGCTAAGTGTTGGCTGGGTAACTTGCCAAGTTCGCCTGCGTCAGACGACACCGCTCTGCTACAAATGCCATGCAATTCTCCATAGTTGACCTGACCTTCGTGGATTCAAGACTGGCGGGGGATGGGTTAGACTGGCGAGTCTCCGATCGAAACACGGGTAATGACCACCAAGCCCTAATATACCGGCTGCAGAAGTTTCGGAAGGGAGTAGGTATGGCTACACAACCAAGGAAGGAGAGGTGGGCTCCAATTACCTTAGATAAAGAAATATTCCTGCACGCGCTAGAGTGGGTACAGTGTAAAGGCATGGCAGAAGAGAAGCAAAGTCTTACAGGTGCTACAATAGTAGCCTGGGATATGTCGATGGTTATAAAGGCAAATCCCTGTGGACAACCGGTTTATTGGTGGAGCGTAGAAATCGCAGAGATATGACGGTAATGCTTGCAAGCGAGAAGGCTATATCAGAGAGCGGTTGACGGGCCTCGATACGAACAGCTAAGAGCGGTGTACGAGATGAGGAGAAAGCAACTCAAGTTAGCCATCAAGACAGTGAAGAGGAGGTTTTGGCAGGACCTCTGTGAGGAAGTGGAACGAGACCCCTGGGACCTCCCGTACAAAACGGTCATGAGGCGGCAAAATCAAGCCAAGAGGCGGTAGTGTTCGACAGGGTAGTCCAGCATTTGTTCCCAGCTTACCAAGTAAGACTGCAAGGAACAGGACTGACGAGGGGAAAGCATGATGCGGTTGAGCAGCCGGAAGTCACCAAAGTCGAGGTACAGAAGGCTGCTAAGAGTATTTGCGTCTGGAAAACTCCAGAACTGGATGGAATACCCGGTTTGGCCATAAAGACCGCAGCGGTAAATGCTTCTGGTATCTGGAGGGTCTCATTCAACACTTGTCCACGTGAGAGAATTTTTCCGGCTCTCTGAAAGGTACAGAGGCTAGTGCTCCTCCGCAGGGAGGAAAAACCTCCGGATGAACCATCCTCCTACCGGCCGCTCTATATGCTAGATATTACTGGAAAGCTATTTGAGCGGATTATCCAAGCCAGAATAAAAGCGGCCATACATATGGCAAGAGATCTGTCGGAGAACCAGTACGGCTTTAGGAAGGGTCGCTCAACTATCGACGCCATCGGCCGCGTGGAGAGAATAGTGTCGGATGCTATTAGTGGCAGCCGGTTTACCAAATGCATGTGTGCCATCATTGCTCTCGGCGTGCGAAACGCGTTTAACTCCGCCAAATGGCACAACATCATGTTGGCACTGCAAAATCTAGAAGGGCCGCTATACCTGCGAAGGATCAAGTCGAGCTACTTGTCAGAACGAACCCTGCTTTACGACACAGACGATGGCACGCACTCCTATAATATTATAGGAAGATTGCCACAGGGTTGAGTAGTAGGATCTCAAATCTGGAACGCTTTGTACGACGGACTGCTCAGGCAGACGCTCCCAGTGGGGGTATCGATGGTAACTTATGCAGACGATCTTGCCCTGGTTGTCGTACCTAAGACGATCGAGGAGGTCAAGCATGCAGAAGACGCCGCTGTAGAAGTGGGCTAGGGCTGGCAGCAGAGAAGACTGAGGCACTGCTCATTTCACGCACTAAGAAGAGGAAGTACGCTACCTTGTCTATAGAAGGAAGAAAGATCGCTACGACAGACACCTTGAAGTATCTCGGGGTTACCCTGGATTCGCGGCTGTCATTTAAAGAACATTTGTCAAGAACAGGCCTGAAGGCGTCAAAAGTGGCTAAACAGTTACAGCGGACACTACTCGCTTCAGTGGTAAGATCCGTAATTTTATACGGAGCCCTGATCTGGTCAGATGCCCTAATCGAGAACGTAAAGAACGTAAGCTATCGAAGACCAATCCAAAGGGTCTATAGGATAGTAGCGCTGAGGGTGGCCTATGCCTACCGCACCGTTCCGTTTTCTCGCGGTAATCGCTACGATACCTTCAGTAGATTTAATGGCAAACGACAGAGCCCAACGGCACCTTGAAGAACGGAGGATTAAAGTGCATGAAATGTTCTGGAACCAATACGCAAACCTTGGTCACTGAGGACATTCGAAGAGTGGCAATATCGATGGAACTGGGTGCGCGAAGGCCGGTGGACCCATCGCATCATCCCAGCTGTAGAATAATGAGTATCAAGGAGACATAGACTCGTCACCTTTTCCTGACTCAGGTGCTGATCGGGCATGGGTGTTTCCGCAGCTACCTAAAGCGTGTTGGCGTATTTGAAAGCGCAGATTGCCCGGCACGTGGAACACATACTATTTCAGTGCCCAAGAGTTGAGGAGGATAGAAAGCGGTATAGGGCTGCATGGGATGGGAATATCACCCGAAGCCATGGAAAGGTGCCTACTCGCCTTGCAGGATGGATGGGATACATACACATACATACAGGTAAGAAAATTTTTTTGCTCAAGAACAAAAAATTTTAGTACCAAAAGTCTTAAAAAAGTACGAAAATCTGTTTTCGTAAATTGACCATATGATAATCCAAAATTTCACAGTAATATACTACATTAATATTGTCCATGATTTTCTCTCTTGTACCTGTGTAACTTCTACTAACAAATATAAACACAGTTACAAGGCAGCTCATATAAGAAAAGATCATAACCATATAATTTCAACAGTTTGTTTTCTTGGATTTTGATTAATTCAAAGATGGTTTTTTATAAATTCTTAGCGTCATTAACTACTATTATCACAGGACCTTTTTTGTATCAATCAGATACTTTTATAGTAGTCATTTACACATTATTTTTTTTCTTTGACGCGATTTTCTCGGTATTTATACGGAGGCGTTTATACGGCGGTGTTCAACAGGATAATGGAGATTCTACACAGGATATCTACACGTCTTGAAAACGTTCAACACAGACTGGCTATATGGTTTTATCCAAAATGAAAACTTTATTTAAGCAGAAATAATCGATCTTTTACGATCTTTTATCTTAACAAAATAACTAATCAAAAGAAAACTTAAACATGGCATCACAAAGCCAATTTAAAAAAAAATCTTACATCATTTTACGATCTTAATGAAGATAATTATTTTGGCGGACTACACTCACATACGATATTACAAAGTCAATCACAAAAACAAAAAAAATTCATACTCTCTAGAAAAAAAATAGGATATTAATTTTGTCATCATCTTATTTTTATTACTTCTTATTAAAAAATTAATTAAAACATTATCTCCACAAACTTATAAGTAAACATTTTAAAATACTAACATATTTTGTTTTGTTATAAATGTAATCTATGTGCTCATTCCATCTCATATTAGAGTCAAAGACTGTCCCAAGATATTTAGTACTCTCAACCCTCTTGATTATTGTACCAACACATTGATATTCAAGTTTTTTGGAGTACTATTATATTAATTTCAAAATACCATGTAAACTGTTTTGTCAGTATTTAATGAGAGTTTATTCAAAGCCACTCGATATTTTTTGTAGAAACTCTTTTTTTATTGATTCCACTTCCTGCCATGTTTTAGCTGTCGAAACCACAGTAGTATCATCCGCATATGAAACTATTGTATTTGTATAGCTAATAGTACGTTGTTGATGTTAAGTATAAATAATAAAGGCCTTAATAAAGTATTTTGTGGGGCTCCCATAATTACAGTTTCAAATTAGCGAGTTGTATTATTTCATTTTACTCTTTGTTGCCTGTTTCTAAGGTAACTTTTTCATAAATTAAGAACGATTTCTCTTATTCCATAATTATACAATTTATTAAGTTGAATTTGATGATGAATAGTATCAAATGCTTTAGCTAATCAAGGAAGTTATAGCTATAGAAGTACTAGTGTCCAGTTTGTTATACACAGGGTGTTTGAAATGTTCGGGACCCTCTCCCGATTTTGGAATCAACTACCTGAAGAAAAAAGGTGACCCCCTAGGTCTATAGAATTTTCGACGAGGATTCTAATGGTGACCTTGAATTTGATCTTGAACGTTTTGTTCAAGGTCATTTGAAGATCAATTTCATTTTTCAAATAGAAACCCTTATTTTTGACTTCGCATTCTGAAAGAGTACGAAATTTTACGTTCAGATATGCACCATACCATGGGTGAAAATGATCGGGAAAGGTCATATATCGGTCAAATGACAGTCTCTTTCAAAATGACTAACAAATCGGGTTTTTTGTAAAATATGACCTCTTCGGTTGTTGTTGAAGCCAGACTGACGCAAAAAGCATGATTTGTTAGTGACCTGGATCCTGACCTCGAAGTTCAAAAATTTGCATTTGCTGTAAAAAGTTAGTCTCTAACTAAATTGCTAAAAATTCCAGGTTGGTTGCATTGTCTATAGTCCTGCGTTAAATGGCCGGGCCGCTTGAAGTCTTGCCTTAACTTGCTGGGCCACCCGAGGTCTTTTTAGGTCATTCTGATCAATGACAAGTACGCACCCGGATGTACAATTTGGCATTATTTCGTGATCCGGCATAAACAATAAGGGTTTCTATTTGAAAAAATGAAGTTGACCTTCAAATGACCTTGAACGCATCGTTCAAGATCAAATTCGAGGTTACCATTGGAATTCTCGATGAAAATTCTATGGACTTAGGTCGCTTTTTTTTCTCTATGTAGTTGATTCCAAAATCGGCGATCCCGAACATTTCGAACACCCTGTATAATATTGGAGATTTAAAATAGCGCGTCTTTTGTGCTTTTATTTTTCCTGAAACCATATTGATTTTTGCAAGCAGATGGTCTGCATTAATGAAGTCTGTTATTCTCTTATGTATAATCTTTTAAAAAATTTTTTCAATATTAGAGAATAGTGAAATGTGGATTGGTATGACTTCCGCTATTTACAAAGCATCAGGCCATATGGCTTTGTTAATACAGAGGTTAATTATGTACATGAGCTGATCAACTATAGAAAAATACTTTTACTACTCATTGGTGGAAGCTTTATTTGCTCGTTTCTTGGCAGAACTATTTTATCGCTTATCTTCTTGCCAATTTCCCGAAAGAATTTGTTCATGTGTTGAGCTATTTTAGTTGAATCAGTAATTTTTATCTATTATATATTTGATGCTTTCTTTACTTTTGTAATTTTTCCCAAGTTTTTGATTTATTTCATTGTACAAACTCTTTGGATTTTTCATCTTAGCCTGTATTTGCTCTTTTTCATATAACTCTTTGGAATTATTTATAATTCTCTTTAAAGTTGAATAAAATTTTTTATAATTCTCTCTATTCCTCGTGTTGTTAGGATCTTTTTCGATAATTTTTAAAGTTTTTCTTTGGTCCCACAAGACTTAATTATTGGAGAGGTTATTCAGTTTTTTCTTGGATACATATTAGATTTACAATCTTTTTTCGTATATTTAGCTTTGTTTAGAAAAATTTTTATTTTACTATTTAAATTATTTGGTGCTAAATTTGGCTCATTGATTAATGCCAATTCAGACCAATTAATAAAGTCTGCTTCAGTTCTAAGTTTATTATAGTTTATACGATTGATTATGTGTTTATTTTCTGTGGCTATGATTTTATTTATAGACATGAATACAGGAAAATAATCATTAAGAGGAATTTTTAAAGTGTAAGTTTTGTAGTTATTTTATCTAGTTTAACATTGCCTGTACAAGTTTCTGAACTGTTATTTCTATCAGATAGTCTGGTAATACGAGGGTAGTTCGAAAAGTTCTCGGCCTAAAGCATAGATGTCGTTAGGATAATCATAATGCTATTATATTCATTGAGGATCAGCCTTCAGATGATGCTGCTGATAGTTTCAGACTTGTGTGCTCAGTAGATTTGTTGCAGCAGTCACACTAAGTAAACGTTTATTGTTTGTCTTATAAAATGGATAAAATTGAAGTTCGCGCTGTCATTATGTACTTCGTTTTGAAACGCTTAACACGAACACAAATACAAAATGAGTTAGATTCTACGTTAAAAGAATCCGCTCCTTCATTTTCGACAATCAAAGAGTGGGCAGCGGAATATAAACGTGGCTGTAGGTCAATCCAGGATGATTAACGCACGGGATGCCCAAAAAAGACCGTGACCGACGAAATAGTCTCGAAAATCCACAATATCATCCTAGACGATCGTCCATTGAAGGTACGAGAAATCGCTGAGACTGTAAACATCTCGTTAGACCGCGTCTACCACATTTTGCGTAATGTTTTGGGTATGCGAAAGCTGACTGCTCGATGGGTGCCGCGCCTCTTGACAGTCGATCAAAAACGGATTCGTTTGAACATTTCTCAGGAGTGTCTAGACTTATTTAAATGTAACCTCTCTGAGTTTCTTCAACGTTTCATTGCACCTGCGCACACGTCTCGCGTTGTTGCAGCATAACTCAAGGAACTTCGATTCCAAGTGCTTCCCCATGCCCCGTACTCACCAGATTTGGCTCCTAGTGATTTTTTTCTTTTTCCC
>JAYJLV010118244.1:0-10758 GCA_036873485.1 Torymus texanus | reverse complement strand
TATATATCGAAACTGCTGCATATATTATATATATACTTTTTAATAAAACGATTAACACGGGGCCTTTGTAGATAGTTTTTAATCGTTTCGAATTTTTTCATAAATGTTGGATATCAATTTGTACGACGAAAACACATATACGCATTATACACATTTGCATATATTTGCATTACTTGCATTGATCGAAGTTAATCGATATCACATTCTTTTTTTTTAATGTTTATTAGCGAATTTTAGACTTATTTGCCATTACCGAGTAATGAATAGGCTAAAATAATTACCTAGAATTTCATTCATGGCAAATGTATTACCGCACCTTTATATACTTTCGATAAAAGTTCCATTGAGGAAAAATGATGTTTCTCTTATTTTGAATCATCGATTCTGATGTTAAACGGCGTTAATGATCGAAAAACTGCGAATGTCCTTGACTTTAATTTTTTAATGGAATTTGTACATGACACTGCCTTAAAAGTGAAACTCTTAACGACCGACTTATGAAATATTTACTGTAACATCACTTATTCTACATTATTAAACTTCTACTTCTGAAAATTGCGAATTTTTTTATTTACACCTAAATCCTTCGTTCCTATGACAATAATAATGAAATCTATAAGTGAAGAAGTTGCATCTATTAGTATTAATAGAAATTAACAGATTGGCTTGAAAAAATTTACCCGCAAAATACTAGACCTCAGTAAGAGTTTCTTATTATGTAAAAAATGAATTAATTTGATCGAGTTTATAAGGTAACGTATTCAAATTTGCTTTTTCTCTGACTTCATACTTCTCCGGGGATCTATGCGTTTAATCTAGATGTATTTAAAATCATTATCAAACCGATTGAATGAATTCTAATTTAAGTTTTACTTCTTACTGGAGGGATGATTCAACTTTATCTACAGCCATATGTGTGAACTGAACTAATCTAGAAAATAATGGTTCTGTGAAATTATGGATGGGATACACGTGCTTTAAAAGCATGCGAAAGAAGTTTCCATTCACATTAAAATTTAATTATGAATTAAAATAAAGTTAAATATTGATTCAACCAACTTGATAAGGAAAATCTGCAAATGAAAAAATAATTTAATATTTTACTTCAAATTCTTAATTTTTTTTTATTCTTTAAGTTATCGAGAAATGTTCTTTTTCTTATTGAACAGAGCATTTTGTGAACGGTCAACAAATACATATTTACAATTTTTTTATAAGTATTTGACTTATTTTGCGAAAGCTAATAAACTTTATAGTTAATAGAATATTGTAATAGATATTTTTATGGTTATATTTGGTTTTAAAAGTAATATATTATTAAATTATCAATAAATTATATCAATGGAATACAATTTTTTAATCATTTGTGAATAACAATTACATGCGAACGTTAAATTTGAAAATAAATTACGCTCACACATATATCACCAGACACGCATATACAGTTAGAATTTTGCGTTGAAGCCTATACAGTCGTACAAGAATGCTAATATACGATATATTCATAAATGTAAAATTGTGCTGAAATATTAATACTGAATCTTACATTGCGTCATGACAATTATGAGGGCTTCTATTGCCCAAAATTTAAATATATATATATGCAAAATCGAACAATTCAAGAATCAATCGTATTAATTGAGATTTTGAAATTATGTGTTTCCTTTTGAAATATTATTGATGAAAAAAAAATTTTAGAAATCAAAGATGCATATACTAATTTGTTTATTGTTTTACATACGTCAGTTTATTTTAAACTTTATAAAAAATAGTGCATCAAATCGATGAGCACTTTATTATATTATCTTATTGTCAGTATAGAACCCAAATTATTAAAGAAGTAAACGTGGAGTATCGTTTTTTATCTCCTTTAAATATATATATGACCGAATCTCTGTCAAATCAAGAGGTCAAAAAATAGATTTTTTTGTAACTTTCAGAAAATGTTCTGCTACTTATTCCGGATACCCCTGAATTTTTTCCGATTGTTTGACCCATACTTTTGGATATATCAGATGTTAAAAACTGATTTTTGTTGATTTTTTGCATTTTTTTGCCGATTTTCATTAATTTATAATTCCTCAGGGAAGCATTTTTTGCGATAGACATAAGAATAGTTTTTTTTTGTAGAATTTTCTCAGCTTTTAAACAAAAATTTGTTTAAAGCCGTACGTATAATATGCTTTCACTTAAATATATGCAAATGAAACATATAAATTTAGAAAATTAAAAGTCTGATCAGAACTATCACCATTTTATTGTCTAAAAGTGTCCGTATAAGTCCTGAAATGATTGTCGATCGTTTTTGAATATAAAAAAAATTCATTTAGTTGGTAAATTAAAAAAAAAAGTCTTTATAGGTCTTAAAAAAATATAGTTAAATTCTACGAAAAATGGCAAGAAAAAAAGTCTATGTAAGATATATCGAAATTTGGCATCGTTTTTGAGCTAAAAATTAATCAAAATCGTGAATTTAAAAATGAAAGTTGTCCAAAAATGTTTTAATATTAACGGATTTTTTAGTTTAAAAACGATGCCAAATTTCGAAATATCTTACATAGACTTTTTTTCTTACCATTTTTCGTAGAATTTAACTATATTTTTTTCAAACCTGTATAAGACTTTTTTAAAAAATCACCAACTGAATGAATTTTTTTAGATCCAAAGACGATCGATAATCATTCTAGGACTCATACAGACACTTCTGGATAATAAAAAGGTATCTTCATGAATTTTTGGTAGAGAAAGTCCTGTTCAGACTTTTAATTTTCTAAATTTATATGTTTTATTTGCGTATATTTAAGTGAGAGCATATACGCATGGCTTTAAAAAAATGTTAATTGAAAAGCTGCGAAAATGCTACGAAAAAAATTAATAAAAAATGCAAAAAATCATCCAAAATCAGTTTTTGACCTCTGATATATCCAAAAGTAAAAAATTGGAAAAAATTGAGGGGTATCCGGAATAAGTAGTAGAACAGTTTCTGAGAGTTTCAAGCAAATCTATTCTTTAACCTCTTGATTTGACAAAAACTCGGCCATATATATAGCTTTTCTGATAAATGTTGCTCAATCAACCAAAAAAAGATCATTCTATATGGATCATGAATGTGGTCTAAAAAGTGCTCTTAACATGAACTAATTACAAAAAAAAAAGAACCATGATCGTCAACCCAAAATGACTACATATCAATTTTCAGCAATACCATATCATACACCATCTCGAAATCTTCGCGCTGATGTCATCGCACTCTTAGTGCAAGATCTCACACCACCGCGCGTTACGATATATTACCACAGTTACAATACTTCTAGCGGATCTTTTTACATTGTAAATTTTCTCGCCACGTTGTATTGCACAACAGCCGCATATGATGCACTTACTCCATAATACGCACAGATATAACGCACTGCGTATTTTACCGTCGACGACTGATTTGTAGTTCTCCGGGACAATCGGACATCGCTGCGCCTGTTTTGCTTCGCTCCTTGCATCGCTATTATACTTGCATAGATACCAGCGATGGACGAGGAAAAGAAACGACAATTTTGGTACGCGTGTTTGTAATTGCACGATAGCGCGCAAGCAAGTACACACTTATAGAGAAACGTGCATGCGCGCAGGTCGCATTGTTCATCGAGCCGTGAGTGTGTGTTTCTCATTTCTATCGTGAGTGAGGATTTGAACTGAAGCTCTGCATAATTTCATCTTTTTGAACGATCTTTTAGATTCGAAGCATTGATTTATATTGATCGGTTCAACGGACTCCAATAAAAGGTATGTGAGTTAATGGAATTCAAATAGTGCATTGTAGGTAATGTTTTGTATCATATTTCGGGTTCAAGGAAACATTAGTTTAGTATGTTTATATAAATACTTTGAAATCGTGTCATATGTCAAGTAATTATTCGTAGGTACGTTCAGAGAAAATTTATTGGTTTCAGACTGTTTGTTTTATATAAGAATGTACGGGTCGTTTTTGAAAAACTTATATGCTAGGGTAATTACGTGCATTTATTTTTATCATTTTCCCACGTAGAATTATAAATATACTTAGTAATAATACAACAATGCGGGGCACACTATATAACTAAACCTAATTATCTTACGCTTGGTTTCCTGCAATGATCAATCGAAAAACCAAGGTTCTGCTAATACAGCGCAAATTGTGTAGACATAATTAAAAGTCATTCCAGGCGACGCGTGAAATAACTGAAAAGTGCAACGCGTTAATTACGCGCCGCATGACAAATCGAATGATTTATTCATTAGTATGAAAATTATTCGTACAAATTTAGAGTTCTAGATAATCCCGGAACTGCAATGCTAAAGGATTTGCTACGATATTTGAACTCTTTGTTTATATACTGTTTGTAAATGAATCATTGTTATTCCTGGTGGAAAAACTTTATGTGTTTTTTTCTGTGTATTTCTGTATATTTCGGTATATTTTTGAATTTTTATTATCTTTTTTTATAGATTTTTTTCTGTTTTTTTTTGTATCTGAACTGAAAAAAAAAAACAGAAATACACGAAAAAATGAAGGAAGAAATAAAAATAAACAAAGCGTAAATTATTAAATAAAAAAACAATTTCAACATAAATTTTATTTCTTTTTTTTTTTAATAAAGTCAGTAATTTTACTTCATATTTTTGTTCTAATTAATTTATAATTATTTTTGTTTTTTCTGCATATTTTTTCGTGTAATTTTTAATTTTTTTGTATATTGTGTTTTTGTTTATTTTAAATGTTATAATTCGGATAGGATTCTACAAAAGAATTCAGAAATACAGGAAAAAACAGAAAATTACAAATAATTTTCCTATTATGCATCGGGTGGCTTGAATTTTATTTATTGTAAAAACTAAATGCGATGTAAATAAAATATCATTCCATAACATATAATGAACACTCATTCAGAAACGAACTTGAATTCGCCTAAAAGTTCGAAACCTTGTAATCACCCGAAGATTACTTGTCGGAGAAATTATAAAATTTCTGAACCCTATCTGGGAGACTAGGAATAGCAACGATTGCGTCACAATAAAATATATGCAATAGGAAAAATATTAAGTAGACGATTTTTCATTCGATTTCAGACAGTTAGACGTTCGGCGGAGACTTGTTGATTGCGTGGAACCAAGTTGTAAGTGTAAGTGATTGTCACGTTTCAATAAAGGATATAGAAACAAACTTTGTTAGAAAATAGAATAGGACTTACAGTTATAAATAACTTCATAACAAAGCCTAATTGTACAAAATCTGTGTAAACCGTACTTCAGCATAATTTAGCATAGTGTTTGATACACCTCTTGCAACAAAAACTTTAAAAAAAGGTTTATTACTCACAAAATAAAAAGTGGTTTACGTTACTGACTAGATTATAGTATTCCTAAATGTATTTTGGTTCTCTTAAGAACCAAATATGATCTCAGTATTGGTATTGCATCTTAGAATTTTACAATATAACTGGCTTTAAAAATTCTGAGATATGGTCATAGCAAAGTCAAAAAATTTTTTTTAATCATTTGATTGGTGATTTTATATGGGTTACTCTAGTGATATGTTACAAAATTTATTTTGAAAAATTGAATATAATTTTTCTTTTTCGAGAAATTATAAACTAAACATTTCGATTATATGAGTACAATTTTTTCTTCTTTGAAATATATAATACCCACGATCAAATAATTAAAAAAAAATTTTTTGACCTTACTATTAATATATCTCTCAATTTTTAGAATAAGCTATATCTTGAAATTCTAGCGGGCAGTACCAAGAATAAAGTTATCTTCGACTTCAGTGTTTTTAAAATAATTTACATTGATAAAGAAGTGAAATTCTTTAATATTTTAGAGAAAAATTTTTTAGAAATTACTATTGTATTTGGTGAAGGTATCACAGAGCGCTCGAAAAATAGAAAAATTGTTATACTGCATCGTAAAATTTCCTATAAAGTATTACAATTTTTTTTACAGGGAAGAAAAGTAATATTTACAAAATTGTAGTTTTTATTAAACATATACTCTCATTTTTTATGATACAATTTATTACTTTCAAATTATCCATCCTTATACTATCAGCAGATTAATGTACCAAACGAAGAAAATATTGAACAATGTTCACTTCTATTAATTAACAAAATATCAATTTCACGTTACCTCTTATCATCTCGTGTAACCCGAAAAGAATCTCAAGTACTTTATCTACTAGATAGAAAATGACACCATTTTTTCAATCCAAACACATGACCATACTATACCCAACGCATTTCTCACTTATCCCAATGACCATGCACAAACGGCATATATAATACAAACGTATAACAATTAAGAACCTGGAACTATTGACGGATGCTCGAGCGCGCGTGAATATAATTCTATTTACACGGACTCCTGTACGCTTTTGAAATAAAATAGACACACCCCATGCGTGAATTACACGAGGGCAATACTTAATCATTGAAAAGCGTCGACCGTCAGCTGCGCAAATTCGGCCGTCGCGATAAGCCCTGGTATATATATTAACAGAGGACACTCGTCGCTGCACACGCCAACGCATAATTCACTCTTATCCTGCTGCTTCGCAGTGAAGTTGCCAGACGAGATGACGATGGGAACGAGGAAGCTGCTGACGCTCGGGCTCTGCTACCTGGCGATAGGTAAGTGGATTGTGTAAGGTGGTGGAAAATTGATTGAGAATTATTGCTATTTTGGGGTATGGACTCCTGATCCTGTGAAATTTGGTAGTGAAGTGGCACAAAATTATTGAATGTTGATTGATTATTAGATCGTGAAAAGTCGCTCACTGAACCAAATGCGTGAAAAATCTAGTGATTTGCAATGAAAATTTTATTCGTCGACTATAAAAAATGTTACATTAATTTTTGACAGGGAGTGACTGCTTTTCATCTTTAGAGAGTAGAAACTACGATGAACAAAGCTTTTTTAACAAAAATTACAAACAGTTTCGTTAAATTTATGATACTGTGTCGTAAAAAAATTACCATTGATTATTCGATTTTTTTTTATTCTCTAAAGAGGATAAGAGAAAAATCGCTCGCTGAACGAAATACATGAAAATCTAGTGATTTGCAGTGAAAATTTTATTCGTCGACCATAAAAAATGTTACTTTAATTTGTGACAGCGAGTGACTACTTTTTATCTTTAGAGAGTAGAAATTACGCTGAACAAAGTTTGTTAAATCAAAATTACAAACATTTATTCAATTTATGATACTGTGTCGTAAAAATATTATCACATCATAAAATATTTTGCTAGAAATATAGAAAAATTTAGTCTATTTTATTTATTTAACAATAAACTAGTATTGAATTCTTTATACAGAATGGAAAATATCTATATATTAATACACAGAACTACTAAATTCAAAGACGCTCAAAATATACTGTAGTATTAAAATTAATATTTTTGTACTAACCGCAGGCTGGAGTCATATTTTCATGAACATTACTGCAATAATTAGTCAAAATTATTATGTATACAGTAAAAATTACAAAATAATAGAAATTTCGACTATAAATTGTCATGAAAATATGAATTATCCCACGGATAGTATCGGTAACTAGTCACATTTACAACCAAATTTTGCTGTGTGAATATGGAATAATGCATTTAAAATAAATTAAATTATAATATTAAACTTTATACAGTGCGGAAACAATTATAAGGAAACAGTTAAAGATCTAAGTCTAATTTTAAAAGATAACGAAGTGTTAAGTTCTGATACTAGCAGAAAGTAGGTTCTCAACCTTTCAAGAGATTTTTATCCGACTAATAGCGGAAAAAATCCTAATCGACATGTAGCTTATATTTAACTAAATCGCGGTGATCGCGTGAATTTGATATAAGTTGATTTTTCTGAGAGAGATTAATTAATAAACAATTTTGTATATGAAAAGACCGCCATGATAACGATAAACTCGTATTAATATTATAAAATTTTCTATTAGGCATAATAACTTTTTGGAATTTTACAGTTTATTGCTTAAACTTGCTTAAAATTAAAAAATACATTTAGATTTATAAGTTCTGTTTCTATGTTAGATAGTAAATATTATGGAATCGCGAGCCTGTTCCTTATTAACAAAAAAAATTAATGATTTTTCTTACGCGATTTGAACGCGAGCTTAGTGGAGTTATAAGGTCACACGGGTATCTTCACAAGGACAAGGTTTACGATCATTTGTAGAGGAGATTAGAGAAAAATTGAAGGAAATTGAAATATCATTAACCAGAAATAGTAAAATATTGGAAGCACTTCTTGTGATTTGTCCAATGGTATATTGTTAGGAATGATTATTTAAAATTGTTGTTTCTCAGAAAAATATTCTTCCTAAAAAACATTTTATTTAATTGTATTCTTAGATATATATTACGAATGATTAGCAATTGAAGAATATAATACTTCGACTAATAAAATATACTAAAATCTATTTAAAAAATAAACTGCCCGAATATGAATGTAAAAGCTATAAGGGAATCATTTTGATTTTTAAATGTTTTTTAATTAATTCGCCACATGAGATTGCCAAAAAATTAATGTCAATAAAGTTAGAGCTACATTAATTGATAAATAAATTATCAAAACGTATACATTAGAGAATTTGGTCGATTTACATTTAATGAATAAAATAAAATTTAAACTAATAAAATCGAATATATGATAAAAATTATTCATTATTTAAGATAACATTTTTCTTTGTTCAACAAACTTTACACTGCTTCGTGAGATTTATGCATATTTAAAATTTTGTATTGATTTTTTATTAATTTTTTTTTTCATTAACGTTTTGATTTCTTGCGTTTTTACTTTCTAAATTAAAAACTTCTCAATCTTTAAAAACACAGAATAAAATTCTTTTAGAGTAATCTTGATTAAATTGAAAGTACAAGGTAAGAATTAATGATCAAGTTTATTTTTTGAAACGACAAATATAACGCAAATGCTGAAGAGTTCCGTGTTTTTCTACGTTATAAAAACTGAATAAATATCATCTACATTTTGTACTTAATTGCTTCATAAAGTTGTGTTTAACAAAACGTGTCACTGGAAAGTTCAACCTTTACATAATAAAAGCAAATAATGGTAGTAAAATTGTTATCTATAATATTATCATTATGTTCCAGTTTGTAAATAATCTCAGAAATTCGTAACATTCCGTGCGACCTTACAAAACTTTGTACGCACTTTTTCATTTATAAAACTAGTTAATTAACTTCCTTTTAAACTTTAAAGAGTTAAGGAAAACTATTATAGACATTAATTTATAGACCATAAACTTATTCTTTTTAAGTAAGGAACCGAAAACATTTCTGGTTTTAATTAAAAAGAAGGAAATTTTCATGAATTAAAATTATAAGTATGGGGGATATCATGAGTAGTATCTGGATCAACCTGATGACATCATTATTTTGATACTATACAAAAAAAAATCAAAAGAATATCCTGTAATACGTTAACACGGAATTTTCCAATATTTTCTTGTCATTTTACCCATAAATATGCGGGTAAGCTGATAAGAAATATCTGGATGAGAGGGCAACAGGGTTTTATTTACAGAATATCTCTAATGATTTAAAATAATCATCTAATTTTTTGTCCGCGTAGGATATTTATTAAATCCTTATCTTTTGCTTCAGCCTTGGTCCAGGAGAGCCTTGCCTTCGGGATACCGTCGAGGTCCATTCGTAGACGAGTTCAGTTTAATGGATCCAATGCTATCCGTGCCAGCAGTGCAGAGCATTATTCTTTCGTCCTTCTCGGTGCTACGGTAAGTTTATTATTCATACTTCTTTGTCATTTCCTTACGTGGAATTGATTTTGTTCAAATTTCAAGAATCAATATTCTAAAATTGACATTGACACTAAAATTGGTTTAGATTCATTTTTACGGAAGTATAGGTAGTATTTGAACATTTGTTTCAGATTTCATTATTGTCTTTTTATTCATATTTTTTATGCTCCATTTACATTTTCACATTGGCTTAGAATTTTTTACACTTCGTTAAAAAGGCCATTAATTTGCGTTCAGCTATATTCGGTTCACTCAAACGAAATTTATTCTTAATCCACCTATATATTTCTTTAATTATAGTTATTTAATTATTTGAAAACTAAAAGAAATGTGAAAATATTAAAATTATATTTTCATACAAACGCGATTTATTATTCAATTGTGATTGGATCACACTGAATATTTCAATTAAGTGAAATATTTCCATTGACCATAACAGAACAATAAAGATTATTTTCTGAAATTAGTACAATCTCATTGTCCTTTGCACAAATGTTTTAGCAAGACTGTTTATACTAAAAAAGTCAAACAATACATTTGGGCACTAAGTGAGTGAATGCATTAAACTTGCGAATAAACACACGTGGGAGCTATCTTAGCGTTTTCATTATACTATCTTATAATTCGTAATTATTAAGAATCTCTTCTTACCAGTCATTCATATCATCGTTAACTGAAGCGGAACATTTTTGTATCGATTTACGTGTAGTTTTGATGATCATCATAAGTATACTCTAGTCAGTACATATTCTTGCAAACGACAAGATAATTTTTCACAACATTTAACTTGAAAATCATATTTAAATGAATTCGTCTGATTTCATGAAAGTAGTGATTAATTCCAAAGTAGCATAATATAAGTACTTAAGGCCATGTGATACCTAAAATCAGCCGACTTTTATTATTTTATAAATTAACATTGAAGCGTTTATTTAGAAA
>JAYJLV010118243.1:19471-35152 GCA_036873485.1 Torymus texanus | reverse complement strand
ATTATGCCTTTATTTACCTATGTGTATAATTTCAAGTATGTCTTGAATTAACTCTCATCTCGAGGGAACCACCTTAATTACGTTAATACGCAATAATGTTACCTATATTTTTTCATAGTTGTCTTTATCTACCTCACCGTTAATACATTTTTAGAAACAGAATACTTGGCAATATTTCTTGTTTTTAGCATTGAGTTACCTGCATAGCTTTACAAGCTTCAGCCGTGAAATTGATTTCGAACATATCCTTCAGAATCTCCTCGTCAACAACTTGTTCATTGCCACCGAGTTGCTTCAGCCAGTCGCAAAAGTCTTTGCAGATTTTGTCCATCAGTCGCGTAGCTCGCATTTCTAAGGTTGCTTCTGGATCGTACCCTCTTAAGTCTTCCTCACGAAGTGGTCGCCATACCACCACCTAGTACATCACGATAAGAGAACAACAATTTTTATAGAAATATATTTTACTTCATTTATCGAACGCAAGATTACCTTTCGTCGTGGCTTTTTCAGAAACAAAGCGTAGGGATTCACACCATAAGCTTCACCGTACTTAATAGAATGAGATTCTAGATCCGTTGGAGGATGAACCTTACATATTAATAATTATTTTACTATAAAAATATTATTAAGTAACGTTTTCTTTATCAATTATTTTTCATCTAAGGTTAAAAAGATACTACAATAAATGATATGCATACGATGAGATCAAACGTTTTTTCCGTAGCAGTGTCTTCTGATTCGCTTCTCGACCTCTGGAATTTCATGCGTGAACCCCTATCCGCCTTCAAACATTTCGGCATCCCCAGAATCGGTGCTATGAGATCGTAGGCTTTGGGTGGGAGGACACGTCTCAATTGACGGGAATTTGTGACGGGAGGCTGTTGGGAGGAGAATTCGAGGTTAGGATCGAAAACGTCGGATTTAAGATATCGCCTCGAGTCGGCTAAAGATTTAAACAATTTTAGACCTAGTTTTAAGTATTTTACACTCTCGCCATCATCCAGGGTTTTACACCTTTCCTCTATTTTCTCAATAAACTTCGAACCGAGTTTGTCCAGAAGGAGAGACGGATCATAGTCATCTTCGAGGCAAGCTTTAACTAAGTCCATTACATCTTGCGGCGGCAAGATCGATGGAGGTGGAGAAGCTGCTCTGTGCTTGAGTATAGAATCAAAATATGGGATGGGTTCTTCTTTCTTTTCAGTTTCCGTAGTAATTTCTTCATCCTCTGACTCATCAGTTTTTGATTCTTCTGAAGTAGTTTTCAAATGAAAAGTAGTTTTTGCCCGCTTCAGCATCCGCCCTGATTTCGCATCCCTAACTTGGCTAGCATCGTATGCTGTTGTGAAAGCAGTGATTTTATCAATAGCTGTCTTCATTCTTAGCAATGGTTTTTTCTTCTTTTCCTTTTTTTCTTCTTTTTTTCCAGTATCAGTCGCTGAAGCTTCTTCCTGTTTCTTCATCTGTGCTCTCGGCGTCACGATTTCTTCTTCACTCTCGCTCTCACTGCCTTCGCTAGACTTGGCGGTAATAGCATCAGCTCGAGCTCTTAAAGTCATAAATTTTTTTGATCTTAGGGCTCGAAGAGGCTCAAGACTTGGACGCCAAACGACAGGCGCGTGACAGGGAGCCATAATTTTAGATGATGGTAATTTGTCCTCCTGTGGCCGCGCTTCTTCTGAATCTGAGCTTTGGTTGCTTGGTGTAGAAGTTTTTGAGCGATCAGAAGATTGTACGGAGAAAGATTTTTCTTTACAACTCTGATCCGTTTCTGGCTTTGAAGATGATAGTTTATCTTTGGTAGACAATGTATCTGTGGTAGTAGCTGATTCAGAGTCTACGGTATTTTTATCGAAGGACACTCGAACGTGATCCTTTAAATCACTTTCTTCCCTTGTTTTTTTATATGATATTTCACTTTCCGCTTTGATCACAGAGATTGGTCCATCATATTCTAAAGATTCATAAATATCTTTATCATCAGTGTCATAGTCAGAATAATCCTGTAATTCTGCATTTATAAAACTACTACTACTGCTGCTAGAATAAGAAAGTTTTGGCGAAACAGGTTCATCAACAAAAGATTTTAAAGTAGCTAGAGGTAATTTACGATTTATTTTAGTTGCACTTTTAAATGGCTTGTACATGCAAGCGTGACACTTGTCTATGTACGATCTACAAAATACTTTAGTTTTTGGAATTTGTTTTAAAACATTTGTGGATGAAGCAACTACTGCATTATTTTCAAAATCAACACTAGAACCTGAAGTGCTGCGAGATGCTGACACTATCGTTACCGAAGCTTGTTCATTTAATTTAGCAGATTTGAAGTCTGCTTTTTTATTTTGACCAGATTGGGAATTTAGAATATTTTTTAACTTATTTTGAACTTCTTTGAAATCAATTGAATCTTTTTCATCTATTTTAGTCGTAAGTTTTCTATATTTAGTCTTAATTCTTTTAGATTCTTGAGATTCTTCAGAGGAAGACACATTTTCAACCCAAGAGACGTTGGTTTTGCTTTTTATTATAGTATATTTATTATTGGTTAATTTATCCAATGCTTTGTAAGCATAATCTCTTTCAGGATCTGAGATTTTTTTTTTTAAAGTTGTATCTGTATCTATTGTGATAGAAATTTCGTTCGCTTTAGTTTTAACTAGTTTCTCTTCTTTATTTACGACTTCATTTTTTAATGTCAAAATTTTCTTTTCAAATTTTAGGCTCTTCTCTGCATTAAGAAAATCTTCTTCTGACATAACAGATATATCCTGTAAGTTAGAGTCTTCTTCATCACGAGAATCAACAAGCGAAAGCTTGCGAAAGCTCGGATGAGCACTGACGAATCTCAAACTCGGCACACGAAGAAAGTCTGTCCGCTGTGATGCAATACTTGAATCTTTATTGCTATGAAGTTTTGGGAATTCCTGGTCCAAATCGAAAGATTCTCTTGTTCCAACGGAACTATCGATGGACACAGCCTTAGCGAAACTCGGTACAAGACTCGCCATACCTAACTTCGGTGGTTTCACGATTTTTCGTTCCTTTGTTTCGAAAGATTTTGATCGAGTAGTTGAAGCTGAAGCTGATCTGCTGCGGATCATTTTGTGATGGTCACACGGTGATTTCGAAACACTTGGTAATTTTGGCACGGAAGTTTTTCTTGTATGTAAGTATTGTGCGATTTCATCATCGAAGATTTTCGTGGCTACAATATTTTTGTGTCGAGGGCAAGAAGATTTTGGATAAATTTTAACTTCTTGCAAAGTCGTCGGTTTCTTATCATCTACTATACTTATTTTTCTTTTTGAGGTATGCGTCGAAGGTAATTTAAGTTTTTCGCGGTTAATTGTTATTTGGCCATCAGATTTTTTACAATCACTAATAGTAAGCAAATTCTCATCAACTTTCGTACTTTTTAATTCATTTACGAATTTTCTTGTTTTACGTAGCGGTGTGGGAGGCGATATCTTAAACCTAATATCATCGGAAATTTGGATTTTAGGGGAAGTTACTGATGTTGGTGATTGTGAAAAGGAATCGGGATAAGAAACTCTTACTCTTTTATATTTTTTTTCGATTTCGTCGCAAACTCCAGTCCAGTATGTACCCGAATCTCGAAGTGGAAGCTCCCATCTACACAATTCATTTTTATTATAGATTATAACTTTTTAGATGCAAGATTTTGGTGCGTAATAAAAGCGCATACGTTTTTAGTTTAAAAAAAAAATAAATAAATAAAATTCGGTAATTTATAAATTTATTTAAAATTAATCTGATTTGAGTAATATATTTTTATATCATATGGATTTAAAACTCATTATATTACATAATAACGTTATCACTTAAAGATTTAATTTGTAGGTCAAAATAACGATAAAATGATGTTTGAAAATCAGATTTTTACGTATATTTTTCCTTATTTCTTGTTTCTTCACTGGAAATGCTATACGTTAGAAAAATAAACTTTTGAGACGGAAAATCAGGCTCGTAAAATTAAAATTTTGCCCTTTCTTTGGTATTCAAAAAGGTTTACTTGCTGAACATCTCAAAAATATATTTTATTGTAAATATCAGGATATGTAACTTATACATGCAGATAAATTATAAATACATCAGGCATACTATACGTTAAAAAATATTTTTTTAATTTTTCGTTGGTAATACAACATAATATCACTTGTCATATCTAAATTGATTTCTTTTATTGATACATGTCAATGTTGCGTATATTTAACTTATGTCATGCGCTATTTTGAAATGATGCACTAATGACTAGTAAATAGACTAATAATCTTATATTAAAACTCTTTTATAATTTGTTTCCAAGAAAATTTGTAATAAAACTAAAATGCAATTTTTACAATTAATAAATTGAAATTGATACTCGATTTATAAATATTATGAAATTATATTTTTCAAAAAATAATAATACGATTCATTTCATTAAAATATAAATTATATACATGTACATAATTACTTTTACTTTATTTAATAAATATTATAATTATAACCTACTTTGATAACTTAATAGGTTTCAACCAATGCCCGCTGGTTCCATGACAAGCAGATTTTCTGACTGAAACATCACACATTTCAAAGGAAAATTTTTATTGAATCCTCCAAATGGCGTTTAATAGTTAAGATTGTTTATTTTGTTACGCGCTGTTTACTAGTAATCATCTAAACACGACAAATTTTAACAGAAAACTTCCACCTTGTAGCACAACACATTCCTTTACAATGCGTCGGCATTTCAGCCTACTTTCAGGACTCACCCTTATCGATCAAACAAACATCCGAATTCCTCGACTACGTCTCCACATGTCTATACATTCAAATCATTGTGTGTTTTTTTTCATTAAAGGAAATAAAAGTTAATAAAATGTCAGTTATAGATTGACAGATAATGATAAAACATTAAAGATTAGATATATAATTTCGTATCAAAGAGTTCGTATACGTTTAGATGGTACAACATTAACTCTGGGTTCAACCGTCGATATAGCTGTTATCATTGGAAGGTAATCAGTTTGATGATATTTGTTAGAAATTTATTATTTGAATATATTTTTAATCACAATCTCAATTTATCCATTGCTGCTAATTACTCGTCATAGAATGTTAAGCTATTAGAGGTAAATAAACTACAGGGAATATGAAATAAATAAATTAATTTATATTTGTGCTTAAGAATTTCTTATATCAAATGTTTCTATATTAAATATTCAAAAAAATTTTAAAAATTGTAATTTTAAAGAAAAGTAGGAAAAAGTTGGAAAAATTTGTCATCAAAATATCTAAATTATTTATGGTTATCCTCCTGCATCGGATCTCTAGAAATATCAACGCAGCAGTTATCTTTATTGTTGTGATCATATCAGAGTCCAGAGTTGTTGTACGATACAGATCAAATATCTGTCCCTTTACTCCAGGGCAAACCCTCGAGTTATGTTTGACGGAGGTTTTGATGTCGAATGACCGAATAAAACGTCTTAACATTCTGATTTATTGTCGAACAAAAAATCTATAATAAATACAAGATAGTGCACACCGTAGATAGTAACACATTAATGAATATAAACCAAATTATATGTAGATAAATTTTTAAATTAAAATTAAAATAAAGTTAATTTCGTATTTCGTAGTTAAATAATTACGTATTTGTTATTCGTTATTCATTATACACAAATTGATAGTAGATTTATTCATAAGAAATTTTTCATTATTACTTACAAGTGTTTTTATGGTTTGAACAGCAGTCAGCGTGTCGCCCTCGATGAGCAAACTTGTGAACTACAGCGTCCAGTACAATATATTGATTAGGTTTGTGGAGGTAAGTGTACACAGTTATCAACTGGAGGTGTAAGGTATTCATCTGAGTAAAATTTGAACGTTGTAGTATAGTTACCAGGTAGATGCCGTGTTCGTTGCTATTCCTAAACAACATTCCAACAAATATCAAATATAAATATTTATTGTTCAAGGTACTTATATTTTAGTATGGAATTACAGGATCTTTAAATAAGATAAACAATATTTTTCTTAAACAAGCTTTTCAGGTAGCTTAGAACTTTATCATTTATTGCTCAGAATCAACTAATTGACCTCGACATTTCTATAAACAGAAATCGTCTTCAAATCAAACAATTTTGCCTCACTCCTTATTTTCCATACCCATTTTCGCCCGAATTCTCTTCCTCACAGCCAGTTAATTCACTCAGTAAAATGCGTCCAGAGGAAAACTGCATCGCAGCTCACTCGCGCGCGTCTGCAACTTTTCGCTGCACGCGCCCTGAAAAGCGCTTCCGGCGCTTCAGCTGGTGCTTCCGGGGTATCGCTCCGCTGGCTCGTGCCCGAAAATGTGTATAATTAGAGAAGGCGCGATTGTTGTTCGGTGAATGCATATAGAAGAAGAAGAGACTGACGGGTCTAGGGAAAATTTTTGGAGGCCTTGTAATTGTTTGTTATCGTACGTTAAAGAAGAAATTGCTAGGTTTCAATGAATTTGAGTGAAGTTTCGTATAGCACATCACGTGGGTTAATTGAAAATGAATTTACTTTTCAAACTCAAAAACATTAGTATTATAGATAATTGTTAAAGAATATTAAAACTATTAAGGTTTGTTTATCGTAAATAAACTTTTCGAATCGTCAATCACTTTTACTACTTCTCCGATTTGAAAATTCACGTAACGAACTGCTGAACTACTGGCCGCGTATTAATACAAGATCAGCGTCGCATGTGCGATTGGCGGGAGTATCGGTATCCCAGCTGTTGACGGGTGTCCGGTGGTTTGTTTGCGCCTTGCCTTCGCCGACGTTGATTCCCCAAATGGCGCTGCTGCCGTTATACTCCGCCGAGAATATAGAGGTAGATCAACCTCTCCCTTGCTTCCCCTCATGGGGAATTGATTTTTGCACCAGCGGCAGGATTCGTGAATCCAAGATTGAGACCGGGAATCGCGGGATTAGCGCTCTTGTGGTGATGACTTAGCCATTGTTCAAGAGCCGCTAAGATGGTTTTCGGTATGAAAAGACGGATTTGTTTGCTGGAAATGTGTATAATATGTATATAGACAGAGCAGGATATGTTATTATCGTGTTAGTAGGCTGTTTGCACGTGTTGAAAATTAATTTAGTGTTTGTATTTGTTTTGAGAGTAATTTTATTACATCTTTTTATAGAACGGGCATGTAAATGTTGCTAATTATATCGGTAACGATGTACTACTTGTTCTGTTTTTCATCAACTGAAATACTACCGGATTAAGTCTAAAGATTCTTTAGAATTTCTGATATACTAGTACATTCGCTATCGATTAATATCAAAATAACAAATATCAGAGTTCCATTTATAAATACTAAGTAGAGCAATGCGAATATCAATATATAAACTGAAATCCAAAGGGAATCGCTTTTTTAATACAAAATTTCTAATATAATTACGCGAGTAATTATTCAAATGGACTAAAAATATTATCATTCGATTATAAATGTACAACCATTAATATGAAAAACAAATTTTAGCTAAAGATAATCTTTCTATCGATTTTCTAATATAAGTATAAATTTATCATCGTATAATAAAAGAATATAGGATTTTACACTTCAACAAAGAAATTCTTACCACTCGTTCTGTAGCAACTCGAAAGAATCTGTGCCTAACTAATCCAATCAATCTCATCGAATCTAGCAGCTCATCCCTCTTTCTCTTTCTCTAAAGACACGAGCATCTGTGGACATGCCCAATCGTTGCGAAAACTCTCTCTCTATATAGCTCTCTCTCTCTCTCTCTCTCTCTCTGTTTCAACTCCAGTGTACCATTCGCAAGCGCGTATGTAGCGCAGCGGCGGCTGCTGCAGCAGTTTGACAGTTTGCAGAAAAAGCGAAGCCGCAGACTCGGTCTGACAGCGGTCGCGCAACGTATACACACACATACGCATAGAGAGGCGAAATCATGGTGGTTTCGCTTATTTACCGGAGGTTCGCGTTGTATACTGGTCTATGCGCATATGAGTGTCAAAATTTGCGCAGAGAGAGAGAGAGAGAGAGAGAGGCAGATGGCCTGCTGGATTACGTGCTGCAAGCGAGATTATTGACGTTGGTAGAGGTATGTGTGTGAGTGATGGAATGTCAAGGTGTGGTGATGGTTCTTGATGGTAATGTGTGGTTTGATCAGTGGGTGTGTTCGGAAAAAGGGGTGTAATTGGTGTTTATGAGATTTTATTATTTTTAAACGTTATGGTAAAGTAGTTTGTGATCATTCAACCAAAACTTTGCAATATATCGTTTAATTTCGCTAAAATGAATTTAAAAATTTCGAATCCAACCATAAACCGTAGTATAAACTGAATTTCAAGAAGCAAAACATATTTCGAACGTTCCCTTTAAAGTGCATTTACGGCAGCAAGAGAGAGAGAGGACGTATGTGTGTGTGTATAGGTGTAATGAAGGTTATGGATTATCTCGACGGTATTTTGACCGAGCCGGCTGAAATTGATAGGAGTTGCTGACCACATCATACGAAGCTGACGGTTCTATTTTGAGCCGCATGCGACGTAATATTCAAACGTCCCTGCAATTGAAAGTATCGAATTGTCAAACTATTTGGACGACAAAGTTTCGTTATATAAAACAAAGTTTGCTTTTTATATAATTCATAGAGGGTTGCTTAAATCAGTTCCAATAATCAATGTGATAAATATATTATAATTCTGTACTAGCATCGTATATACTTAGTGAATAAATAAAGCAAGCTCGTATTCGTCATTTATTTATACAAAAAGAAAAACTGAAAACTCACGAAACTTATACCAAATATAAACCCTTCTCCTATACCATTACACAGCCGACCGCAGAGAACGACAGAGCTATTCTCATACGTCTGCTGTCAAAGTTATATACCTAACCGGTGTGTTCTCTCCATGTGCTAAACATTCGCAGACGAGACGGAAATGAACCACGAATATTCGTCAATCGCTTTTTGTATTACACACGTAATGTAAATTCTTTGGGAAGTCAATTTTCCAACGCGTAATGATATTTGTTTCCCTAGCATACCTCCGAGTTATGAGAGAGAGAGAGAGAGAGAGAGAGAGAGAGAGAGAGAGAGAGAGAGAAAGCTGGAGGCCGTCCAAGCGACGGCTCGATAATTCCGGTTTTTCAGGACGCCTGCGGACGTGGGGTGTGGTTTAATTCGGTAGGATTTTGTAGTTAATTTACCTGAATTTTTTTATCTTTGCTTTTGAAACGCATGGGTATTATTTTTTAAGTGATTTTATGTTACTTTTGTTAATGAAAATATTGCAGAATATAATAATAAAGCTTATATTATTCATACAAATTCTATAATTTTTTATTTAAAATTACATTCCTCTCGCCAAATGTAGCTTATCTCCAGCAAACAACTTGATCAGCACAGTAACAAAAAGAATCCATCGATTAAAGTCGCAGATGAAAGATAAGAATCGGAAAAATGGAATATTATACAGCGCATTATAAGGCTCGCGACTTTAACGAAAAAGCAGCGGCAATAGCAGCGCCGACAGCTGAAACAACTCGCGCACACGCTAGAGACAAAAGGGCGGCAGCAGGGCATTAACGAGGCGCAAACACGTGTGCGCGCGTACCCCCGTCACCTCCCTACACACGCGGCAGAGCATCGGCCGGCCGTAATTTAACTTGATAGCATCGCCTCAAGTTTAAGGCGAGGGAACCGAGGAGCTAGCAAGCAAGAGAGAGAGACTTTGCCGATTTGGAGGCAGAGAACGTGACGGTATGCAAGATTGCCAAGACGCCCGGCCGCGCGCCTGCTAGAAGGGACTTTAATTTAACTGCGTCAGACATATTAAGGATACTAACTCTCGCGAGGAGGTAGAAGGGCGGAGTGTTAACTGGCGAGCTTGCCTAAAACTGTCATCCGTGCTACTACTGCTACTGCGCTCGCCTTATGAAATTCTACCAGGGGCTGGTGTGCTGAGGAGAGTGGAAAAGAGTTGGTTACTCGACGCTGCTTTTTTTTTAATAGACGATGTGGAAAGTATGAACTTGACTGGAAGTATATAACAATGACAATTGGGGAGAGTAATGAGAGACCCCCGGGTGCTGCATGAAATTAAGCAGGAAAGCTTAAAGGGCAACCAGCGTTTATACGCTTGTATATAGATATACAGCTACTTTTGGCTTGGAAAATTATTAGTTTAGTTGCCATTGTATTATTCCCCGAGATTTTAGAGAAATTAACGTGAAATGCAGCGTTGCCTGTGTAAGTCGTACAAGTTGGATGGTAAATATTTATAATAGAACAGAGAGAGGTAGAGGTATTAGTTTTCACAGTTGCATTAAATATACGTAAAATCTTTGCCGTTTCCCATGTAAATAAATGAGATGTGTAATTTAGCATTATCGAAATAAACAGAAACGAATTGAAAAGCAAGCACTAATTACCGTAGCGAAATTAATTAATTTTCCCAAAATTGAAATTCGAAGATGCGACTAATTGCCGATACAATCTCTGACTACGGCAGTGCAACGTTCTATTTTAATTAATGTTATTATACTACCGAACGCTTATAATATAATTGCAAATTTCGAGACCTTATACAATTTTTTTCGAAATATAAAAAAAAAAGCTCTTTCTTATACTTTTATTTCATCATAATAAAACGCTTACACACATACATACACGCGCATATTATATGCTATATATACCTTAAAAAGTCACTTTTACTGAGTTGACGTTGAAAAGCCAGCCCCACCTCGGGTTTGTTTGCATTTTTCTTTGATCCAAGCACACATATATACATATATATACATATATATATATATATATGCGCACGTGTTGGTATATAGTATATGTCGAGCGGCAGTGGTGCAATCGAGCTAAGCTACATTTTTGCGCGATTGAAATCGTACGCGTTTGCGCGCTACTGGGTGAGTGAGAGAGAGAAAGAGAAAGCGAATCAAAAAGGCACTTATCGTCTTTGTACCGCGATTATTTTAATTAAACTTGCGTTTCCCTTTGCCGCGTGCATTTCTCGCATTGATCCCTCCCCTCCCTACCTCGCGCTTTCATTCTTTCTTATAATGATTCGCGAATCAAATATTTTTCTGGAGTGCGTATATAGCCTTTTTCATAATTAAATTCTTTACTTTATTATCAGGGTGCACAAGTTGTTGATTAATGTTACTTTTATGAGAAACGTTGTATTGTATTTTTGTGATGTATTTATCATAAAATAAGCTTATTAATTATAAGTTTTTCTTCGATAAGCATGCACACATTTGTTAATTTATCACTGAAAGTGATTGATATAATCAAATTATACATGATGCATAGATTTATATATATTTATTAAAATAATATCACAATTAAAATCATACTTTTAAATAAAAGAAATACTATTTAAAGAAATAACATTGTTGCCTACCTTAAATCTTCGTTCTATACATGCTTTTCTTTCATCTTCGCCAACTTTCACGTAGCTTCTTTACCACCTATTACCGCATTCCCTACTCTCTTTCTTTTAAAATCGACAACACCCATTCACCTACTCACCCTTATCCTTTCTCGCTCGACTCTTCCTAGCACTGCAGTCGTCGACTCGAAATTCTTGGACGCGCTGATTGGCTGAGGCAAACAGAGTTAGTCTCTCTCTCTCTCTCTCTCTCTCTCCCACTCTCGTAATCTTGTTTCAAGCGCACGAGCTGGAGAGGACCGACACGTTCTCGTAGCGCGCCCGCCGAATTCACGTTGCTTCCCAATCAGTTTAGCATTAGCGCAGAAAAGTTCTAATTACTCGGTGTGCGGTGAATAACCATTAGACGGAGGTCCGAGTGCCCCGGAATATATCGCTTTTAAGGGAGTTTGCACGCGCGAGAGGGAGTGAGAGTGTCCGCGAGGTTTTGACAAGGCTAGAGAGATAGAGAGAGAGAGAGAGAAGAGAGGAGGTTGGTGCCGCTCACGTTATTGAATTGATAGTTCGGTGAAGAGTTTGATTATTTGCCTTTTTTTTTATTGTTTATTTATAAAATGATAGAAAATGAGTTGTTATGTGTTGAAAAAGCACAGATTAAAAAGAATTGTTAAATAAACAATTAACAATTATCTCAAGAGTAGAAAAATGTTTGTTTCTGCACAAGAACAATAAATGCAGATAATATTCGTATAAATGTAAAACAATACGATAAATCATCCTAAAATTACATAGATACCAAAAGCAACATCATCACCAGTCAGCCCCGACATTATGAATACATTCAATCCCACTATCCAATCTCCGTCCCATCATCAATCACGCCATATATCTCCCATCCCAAAAGAAGCATACCCAGCCAGATATCAATTAACGCTATACTATGCGCATGCGCCTCTGCCCGTCCGCATATAAGCAATAATTACAGATGATGAATCTCAGTCCGACTCGATAATCGCACGATATCTGTTGCCAATGTGACAATGAAATATTGGCAGGGCGTGGAGCAGTAGTGCAAGTCCGTGTCCTGTCGGTTCGCTCGATCCCTCAATCGCTCTGTGCACGAGTCGAATTGAAAAGAGCGACGGTAGAGGAAGGGAAGTGGGGGATAGATTGGTTGAGGTGTATGTGTGCGATTGGACGTGGGATAAGGATGGTAGTATTTTTCGTGCTGGACATTCTTTTCTATGAAAAGTATGGCGAACTATTTTAACGTGATTTTTTTTAAGTAATACAATTTATTAGATTTTTACAAAAATTAATGTAGAAAACTAAAATTCCATTTGAAAATTCCATAATCTCATCGGCTAATTCTACAGCAATTCCGGTAACCTTGTACAAAAACATTTCCCTCAACCTATTTAACTACACGAGAGCAAACGTTGTCAACCAAACAAACCGGACATTCATCGTCCCTCCGGCAAAAAAAAACATTGCTATATATATTAATAAAAATGCTCATCTCTAATTTTCGTTTTAATGGTAGAGAGAGAGAGAGAGACAAGTCCGGTGAAAATATAACGCAGCGCGTGCGCACGGTTGACGTAAGAAATTGCCCAGCGAAATTATTTCCTTTATAAATCAGCGACCATACGTTTTCAGGCGAACAGCGCGAGCGCGGCTCATTTTCCCCCCCGCTATTATTTTTCGCTCATTCTCTTTGTCTCCTTTTCCTCCTCCTCCAGCTCTGCCACCCGCTTCGCGATCTCTTATTTCGTTTTTAAACGTTCATGGGAGAGAAGAGAGGGAAACGGGGGAACGAGCAAAGAGCGTTTTACCCTTTGGGCTTTTTGTTGAGCGCAAGCGTGCCGCGAGGCGAGGATTTAACGTTTGTTCGCGCTCCGATGCAGTACAGGAATTAAAAGTGGTTGGCTGAATTTAAAGTTTATAGGAATTAAGAATATTGCAACAATATGGTCGCACGATATTTTGTAAAGATTAAATGGGAATATCATATTATCAGAAATAATAACGAATGCGTTGATAATTTGTTGTCTTATGTTTCCTCAAACGTCGTATAGAGTAATATGAAATTCCAAGTTATAAAATTATTTTATACAATATACAAGCAAAAATAATTATCCTGATAAGTTAAGGGATGAAGTCAACAAATGTTTACGTATGAAATTTAGATTATTTGAAGACCAAAACATTTTCTTGTTTCTGCACATAAATTTAACTTTGATTTTTTTAAAAGAAATTTAGAAAACCTTAAAACTAATAACAATAAACATAAGTTATGGACATTTTCAGTTGAATTTTAAGGATAAAGTTAATAATGTCATTATATCAATATACGCCAGATTAATACCCTATCCAATCAAGCTATTGTCAATTAAACTGATCTATACCTAATTACAACCAACTAAACCACCAAATTCCACCTATTCAATTGGTCACTCCCCCTTCTCTCCTTTTTCCAAGAACCATACATCATATACACTTTCAACAAGACACACAAAGAGCCACATGTGCAACAGCTCTATACTAGCCGTCATGTCGCATCACTACGACAAAGAGATCGCGCGCGTCTCTGCGCCGTCGCTGCATTATATACACCGGCTGCATTGGTATCCGGACGTTCATCTTCGTCATTGCACATAGACCCACTACGTCTGTATATCTATATATCCTCGTGGCCAATAAACGCGAGAGCCTTCGATGATTGATTAGTGACCTTGGTGTGTGTTGTGTAGCTTCCGGCACGTGGACCAATTTGTCGACGGACGGCTGGCGCTCAACTGATAACGCCTGGCTCTGAGCTGTCCAGTATAGGTGGAGAAGGGGGGGGGGATTTCTTCGAATCTAAGGTGAGACATGTATCGAGGGTATATATATATAGGGTGAACTCTATTGTGTACACTGAATTCTGATGGAAGGTTCGAAGGGTTTAATTAGTTTGGAACTTTGTACATTAGTCGATGTTATGAAATTGGTGAAAATATGAAAAACATAAAGTATTACGGTTGTATATATATATATTAAACATTAAAAGCTGTGGGAAAAAAGAAAGACATTTTTTTACGCTCTATCACACTTTTACTCTTCTTTACTGCTTTAATTGCTCCGATCACTTTCTATATCCCACGCGTATATTCGAAATCAATATACCTCGCATTATTTATACCCATAATAGCTTCTCTTTTCTTCTTTCCCTTCCATCTAATACGTTCACCTTCTCTTTCCATCAAGACACTCGACTCACAGCATCGAGTATTTGAAAGCCCGTTTTTCCGGAGTGTCCTTCCTTACCTTTCAGCTCACCGCAGACGGGCCACCTTAAGACAATGCGCCTCTCGCGCGCAATTGATCGGTGGTGGTAGCTTGAAAGAAAGAGAGAGAGAGAAAGTCACAAAGGAGACTGCTCCTTTCATGGTCGATCTCTTGTAAAACACTCGGGCATACTTTTACAGCGATTTCCCGCTCCCTCCACTCCTTATCCTTTCATTCTCTCCACGACGAAGGAATCGGTTTTCCACGTAGGAGGGGAAAGGCCGACGAGTGGAAAACGACGATATTAAAAGGAGGTTGAGGAGGTAGAGGAGGGGAGGAAGAGGGTTTTATTCAAGGAATTTAGTGCGGAGTTATTTAATTTCGCGTTTGACGATTACATATTTCATTAGTTTGACGAGAGAGGAGCGAAGACATTAGAATTGGAGGGAGGCTTTTATTTCCGGTTGGGGAGGCGTTGAAATTCGTTTGGATGGAATGCGATGATCGCGTCTATGTGCCGAGTGTGAATTATTGCTCTTTGAGCGTGATGATAATGAGCTGCTGTTTAGAAACGATTTTTTTTTATGATATTTTGGTTATTTTGCGGTTATTTACAATTATAGTAACGTAAATGACAGGTCAAGCGGAAAGTGATAATTGAGTTATATCAACTTTCCAAACTTCAACCGACCAAAATTCTTCCCCGACAAATCGTAATTTTTATTTCATGGTTGTTCCGCTTATCTACTATACAATGCACATGGTACTTATCCTCGCACACAGCGACTTATAAATTCGTAACTACGATCGTTATACAAAACAAAATCATAATAGAACACAATATGCCTTCCCGTGTTCCGGGGGTAATGCAGCTTAAAATCATATGAAAAGGCATCGTAGTAGATAAAATAAAATGAGAGAGAGAAAAAAGAACGCACGAGATGATGAAATATCGGAGAGCGGTTTACGGCCGCCTGTAATATTTCGATCAA
>JAYJLV010118243.1:0-19371 GCA_036873485.1 Torymus texanus | reverse complement strand
GAGAGAGAGAAAAAAGAACGCACGAGATGATGAAATATCGGAGAGCGGTTTACGGCCGCCTGTAATATTTCGATCAAACTTTTTCGCGATCGGCGATTCCAAAGCCTCTTTTATTACCCCAGTATACCGGCGCGCGTTGCACACTCACGTGAGCTTTTTTTTTTTTTGTTCACTCCACCTCCACTTTTGTGTACCCTACGCGTTTCTCGCGGGTTCAGATCGAGGACCACTTGATGTTATTTTTCGCGCGTGGCCGGTGAATTTGTATATACTTGCGTACGTGTGCAATACTTGACAATTTGGAGTTTTGAATTTTGAAGTGGGATGTGAATAGAAAGAAAATATTTTGAAAACTCAATGACGATTTTAATCGTTTGTTACAGTCATTGATGTTTTTTTTGTTTGTAAAAGGGTCAAGTATTTTTCTAATGATTGATATGGGGGTTTTCTATGTGCGAATCGAATTTTTTAATTAAATATTTACATTTTAGAATAATTAGAGCTTTGTAAAAATGGTGATACTCCTTCGTCAACATACTACTGACTGTAAAAATCTACAGGATTACCAAACTTTATAAGAAATTTTTTTAGAAATATAGAAAAAATTGCTATACTCCATTATCAAATTTACTATAAAGTTTGATAATTACTTGGATCTTTACAATCTGTGGTAACGAAACAGTATGGTAATTTTTACAAAAGTTCTTACTCGGTATAAAAAAATCAAATATATGTAGCCATTTAAAAAGTCACTTAAATCTAAGTATAATTATTTAGAATTGACACATTTCAAAGCTAAAGAACCTTTATAATTAGATTTTATTCTCGAAAGAAAAGAAAAGAAAAGCCATTTTAGACCGCACTCACCGATGAAGAAGCTCACCTCTACCGTCTAAATTGGACGGTCAATTAAAATACCAAGGGTAGAATGATCTCGAATGATAGAGCCTGTTTCGAATCGAATTTTCGCGATTTCTGGAGCGGAATGATTTTCCGTTTCTTTCTCCATCTCTCCCTTCTTCTCCTTCTCTCTCTCTCTCTCTCCCTCTCTCTCTCTCTCATCGTTGCTAGCAGAGGATTCTTTTCACGAACGAGCATCGGATGAAGTCCGGGCGAAAGTTTTTTCAAAAGAGTTTGCGTTAGCTCGCGCAGCTTCTCTTACACTCTTCAAAAGTTGTAAAATATAAACTCGACACAAACGAGAAATATATATCTATATGTATATATAATATACGACTTCGCGCGTGTAAGAAACAAAGTTGCTTCGGTGCCGTTTTCGAAGCATTTTTCAAACTACGGTAGAAAGAGCTTCTACCAGAGATTTTCCGGGAAAATTATTGCAAAAATGTATAAATGAGAAAAAAATGTAACATTTTTGAACAATTTCTTATATTAAACTATAAAAAGGAATTTACGTGAACGTATCATCCTTACGATTAACTCTAAGAAACAGAAAAGCATAATTAGGCACATTCATGGCGAACACCTTCTGGTAAAAAGCTTGAAGAAAGCCGAGAGTCGGAGTCTCTTAAAAAAACTTGGGGAACTCGTGTAAAAGGAGAGAGAACGAGCAGAAGCGACGCTAAAGTGCAGTAACGCCGCGTCCTTATCTTGTCAGCCGAAACTTAATTAAATATCCGAAGTGGACGCCGGAATTACTGCAATTAGTATGACGCGCTCCCCCTCTCTCTCTCTCTCTCCTCTTGCCGTCCGTCTGATACGCGGATATTACTACTTAACGTCTAATAAACGTCGTCATGCCTTTGAAATGGCGTTGCGTCTCACGGAAGGTTGGCTTTGTTCACTTCGGCTCGTAGAGTACGTCTCCTTGCGATCTGCGTCCTTTTAAACGCTTTTACTTTTACTTGTAATTTCAGCGGTCGCTGGTTATTCTTTTTCGAGTAAGAGGCGCGCTTGTGTGTGTTTTGCAAGTTTTACTGCGGGTTCATGCACTCGGAAATTGCAGGTATGTGAGAGGTCTTGGAGAAATTAGAACTCCAGGCCTATAAATGTGAAAAGACGCTGGGAATGGCTACGACCTCACTTAAATCCTCGTGTGTGCTTAACCCTTTTATTCTTAGGAGAGAGTGTGTAATTTCAATGTTCTTCGTTATTGTTACTAACAATTTTCATTTGGGGAAAGCGACCTTTTTGAGAAAATTTAATAAACGATAAATTCAACATTACTTCTTGTAATTAAATACTGAAAGTATGTGTATTCTTTAAAATAGTATTTCCATTTTAAAGTCAATTTAATAAAGTACAACCTCATTATCGTCCATTTGCTAAAGATGTATCAATAATTCTACAATAACTTGAACTTTATTCAAAAGAAAACACCTTCTTATTTCATTAAAAACTTTCTGTTCTCCCTTTTACCATCCCCAGTTATTAGTTAAATACATTTTTGACAAAAACATAGTTCTATCATAAATTACTTACCTTCAACAATATTGATTAACTTCACTTCCCACGAAATATCTCAACACACTCATTCTTTAAATCTACATTACTACCCACCAAAATAAAGAAAAAAAAATTCTATATCGCGATATAACCATGCGCATACGCACGACTAGCTTTTGAGTTTCAGTAAACAAGAGTTTCTCGGTGCACACATAGAGAAGACCGCTTGCGATCAGCCGAGCATCGGGCGCGCGGATCTTATCGTTGGCCGTTACGCCCCCGCGCTCAAATTACCCGACACGCGAAATTCATCTCCGTGTATATACGAGAAGTCGACTGTGGCCAGGAAGGGCGGGTGAAGTTCGTAAGCTACGAGGCGAGGAGGAATACGGTACGGTCGATAATTGAAGGGGGTTTTTTTTTACAGGTAATAGTTATAGTGCTGGTTTAGTACAGTTTTGCTGAGACATTAAACTATTTGTAATGCTTTATTATTCTAGATAATGTATTTTCGTTCAAAAACTTTCATATCTATCAATAACAAAATTACCACTGTACTTTTTCACCTCCAAGGCTTTCGCAGTAGTAGTAGTCATGCCATCTTCCCTCACTAAATCACTACTCTCGTACAATCGGCGATTCTCTATATCATTCGTTCGCGACGATCGTCTCTCTCTCTCTTTCTCGTTCGCCCTTTATCTTTTGCCTCGCATCCGGCGCTTCGCGCGTTCGGCGCATTTTTCTCTCCTGTTGCGTTTCGTAACGTTCGTTTCTCCCTTCTTTCTCGTCCTCTAATTCTCAGCGAACACGTTCCCCTTTTTTTTTCTTCTTCTGTACTCTACAGTTGAGCTATACGTTAGTACAAGTCGCCGGTGCACGTTTTAGAAATTTTCAATGGTAAAGTTTCGTTTCGATGATAAATGGTTTACGATTCGAAATGATTTGCTCTTTTAAAATTGTGATATAACTTCTACTTACCTAAATATAAACACACTAAAATATAATATTAAAGATTAAAAAGAAACCTTGCAAACCATTAGTTTTCTCTAACCAAAGTATAAAAAAATATTCCAAAATACATTTTATCATATCATATGCACAATTATATATCCTAAAAATCCAGTGTTCCAACTAACGCAGAGAAGAAATCTCTACTATGTTCAAAGAATTATCGTCGATCGCCGTCGAGTGCGGCTACTGCTGTTGCTGCTGCTACATTTCGGCCCATTGGCTTTGATAGCTTCATACTTTACGAATCGAAACAGCGCATGCCCGAATTATACGAACGCGCGGCGCGGTGTCGGTCTCGCTTCGGTTGATAACGTCGGCGAATAAAAAACGGCTTGAAACGGACGAATAATCGTGCCATGCGCGCGCGCGCCGTTGGCTGGATTAACCGCGGCTAGTTTGAAATACGGGGTTAACGTAATAGAAGCTCAGAATTTTGGGTGAGTGTGTAAAAATGAGTTGTGGCGATTGTATGAGGATACGAGTTGTGTGCTTTTATTAGAAAATGGAGGAGTGTGTATATCGGGAACCCATATGACCTGGCATTCATATCTCCGTTGGAGTGCAAGTTTTATCGGTGTATGTGTATATATCGACATTATTAATTTACGATTACAATGATTGAAGTACTGAGGTTCTCGTTTTAGCTATATACCTTCACATTTGCATTTATATTTGTTCAAGGAAATTCCTATTAAAGTGAAATTTATTCGAACGCTATAAGTTTAAATTAACATTTACAAGTATATCATAAATTTATTTCTTTTAGTTATTCTCGTAAAATCTGCTTTCAATTATTACCTTAAAATAAATATTTTTCTATAAATTTAAACCTTTTGCAAACAATATTCGTTGCGATAGTTAACTACGTATATACCTAGAACACTCAAAATCTGCTTCTCCTATAAGAACATGCTGAATGCACAAAACTTTGCCTTCTTCCTTGTCCCCTGTCTTTCCTTGTATCGATACTTTTAATAAAGTCGCCTCACTCAGCGTCGTTTCCCCTCCTTACCGTTGCGCTCGTAAAAGCTTCCTCCCTTGCTCGCTTCTCACCGACTGAGGGGAAGAGAGAGAGAGAGAGAGAGAGAGAGATAATAACAGGGGCGGCAGAGTCATTGCCAATAAAGGACGAATGACCGTGAGCGCGCGTAAAGTACATAGTGCGCTACCGCTGCGTGCGAATATTTCGCGATCGAAGGGAACCGCTTTTCCTCCGACGTTCTCCGTCGAGTAGTGGAGATCGGTTTATGGGTCGTTGTGGTGCACGCGCGACTGAATGTTTGCGGCGTCGTCTTTGCTTTGAGTGCGACTGCGCTCGGTGTATTGTTGAGCTTTCATATTTAAAAGTCGTGATTGTTGTCGATGAACAATGTAAGTTTTTTTTTAATCAATTAATTAATATTATGAATAATTAATGTAAAATATTCTATGTGTACAAATGGCTTTTTAAAATTCAACAATAAATTGTCGCTACCTCAAACCTCTTGCAACCGTGAAAAAGACACCGCGAATTGTATATACACGCAACGTCGTTTCGAAACATATACTGTATACATAGAGAAAGATCCTACAGCGATGTTCAGTCGCATGGAAAGCTGAGGGGCTCGAGCTCCTTCCGACCGAAAAGGAGAATCGCACGTATTATGTCGCGCGACGTTTGCGAGTGTCTCTCGATAACCTTTTGCGGTTTTCTATATTTGCGTTGCTTTCTTTTTATATAAAGGAACAGTGGTGTAATATGATGCTTTATCTCCCTTTGATAAATTAAACTATCAAAAGTACATATAACATTATTACACTTTACGACAGCTCACATATGAGGAATAATGTACGCGCATATGTTTAGATCTCAATTGTTTGTTATATATGAAACCTAATTTTCGCGCAGTCCAACGCATCTGCTTATGTGTCACTCGTCATCACCTTACGGTCACTAAATACGCCACTATAAGCTAGCCTCCTATCACCACCCGCGCGTCTTCTCACAACGTCACTCCCCCGTCCATTATTATACTCATGCTAAACAGGAACTCGCGAGATCCCCTGCGTGACGTCTCTCCTGAGCGCGCATGAATAATTAATTCACATCCACGTGCGCGTGAGAGAGTGAGAGAGCAACCCTTTGAGGATTCGCGAGGAAATCGGACGGGACGAGCGATAGACACGCGGGACGCTGGCAGGCAAAAACAACGGAAACTAATTTTAGTTCGGAATAGAGTGAGAGTAGGAGATTTATTATTCGCGAGGAGGAAGAAGCGAGAGACGCGGTACGACGGTTATTTTGGAGTTTATGATTGATGCGAAAATAATGCGAGAGAGAGAGAGAGAGACAGAGAAGTGAGAGAGAGAAAAGAGAAAGAGGAGGTGGGAGGAGACGGGATTGATCCTTTTCGGAGACAGGCTTTCAGAGGTGGGAGGAGATTGGGTTGTATTTGAGTGTACGATAGGTTATAGTAGTTATTATGAAGAGGTGAAAAGTAGAATTGTTGGTGAAACCAATATAGATTTGTCAGAGGCAATTAAAGTAATGAAAGCAAACAAAAGAAGGGTTCGATGAAACTTTCAGTATTACAGATCTTTATAAAATCATGCAATTATCATGGTTCTCGTGATTTCGTATAGATACGCTCGATGTTATTGTTTCATTATGGGAGGTTTGCGGAACAATTAAAAGCAGCCAGTTTTTGATGCAATATTTCAAAGAATTCATTAAATAATACGTCACATGATGTGTATAGCCCACATTGTACTCTTCAATCTATATACTACAATCTTTCGCCGCGATCAGTCTACTACAGTTGCACAGACCGATAGGTGTAAAAAATTGTTTTCCTACACAAGCATTTACTCGCTCGACTTTTATTATTCATCATTCACTAGCATGCGCTTTTCCCTCTCTTGCAAGAACGTCTTTCTTTACAAATCCGCGAATCTCGTGACGGGCAGTCCGCGCGCAAAAACGCGTCTCGAGCGCGCAAGCATTACCATGACAATCGGCGATTCGCGTGGCAGATAATAACAAAGCGGAGAGAAGAGCGATAAGCGAGAACTGCGGTGTGCTCGAATCCATTCACCGTCACCTCAATGACGAGGTCGAGAGGTGAACAGAAAGTATAATGCCAATGATCGTGTAGGTATAATTGTTATCGTTTGTTTGCAAATACAACAGGCGTGATAAATCTCGAATCTGAATTAATTTTTTATTTTAATACGAATAATTAAGAGAATATTTTTATAAAATTCGACATATATTGGACATAATATAACTGATGATCATGTTTTTACAATAAGCTTAATTTTTTAATATCCTTTACATTGAATTTCAAACAAAAGAATTCTCAATTCACGTGTTTTACTCTATACAACAAACATTATACACCCATCGACCGTCTGCAATTCGAACACCTCTATTTCAAAATTAAAAAAAGAAAATTAAGAAAGAGCTTCGCTTTACGAACCCCCCAAAACTTTATTCGTACATTTACTCGTTCCATCCTCCCTCCTACCCTAAAACTACTATTCACGACAAACACTCCTAGAAAGAGAGAGAGAGAGAGAGAGAGAGAGAGAGAGAGAGATCGAGAGGGGGTAGAGGAAAAAAGAAGAAATTTCCCCTTTACTTCGACGCTCGCAGCAACTGGAACGCTCGCTCATTAACATAACATTGATCTCCGGCAATTATACAAACCTAAAAACTTCGGGACGGAGAAATTTCCCCCCCTTGGTCCCGAAACTTCTTCCAGCAGCTATATATAGTGGAGCACAGGAAAGTTTCAGTCAGGGCGCGAAAACGGAGCTAATTTTTGGCCAATTCCGCGGGAGTAAAATCTCAGCGGACGTGCATAATGCATGACGGCAGCTGCCACGCCGAACAGACAATTCGACTCGTCGTTCCTCAGAGATACTAATTCTATCTACTTGTTTTGTTCGTATCAGAATAAGGTATATATACCGTCACGGTCTCCTTTGTTCCACTAACAAATTGCCCACTATGAATCACACTATGCGATGAATATCCTAAACCAAGAACGGATTGTCTGACTACTGCATACACTGTGAGATCGTTGCATCTTCGAATGATGAAATCTATCTTAAGACGTAATCCGGTGGACTTAGGAGCTCGCTCTTGGTTTATACGAAAAACGAGCATAAAAGCTGACTGTATATAGAGATTTGAACAATATAACCGTACTTTATAATCGATATTTTATCATACACTCTCCCCCTTTGGTAGCGCAGCAAACATCGCAGCAACCTTCCTTCTTTCTCTTTCCTCTCTCTCTCTCTGCTCTGTGAAAAAGGAGGCAAGGAACGTTTACGCGCCGGCGAAAAGCAATCATCTCAACCGGACGCAATCAGCCGGCTGCTACTGCTGCTGCTGCCGCCGCCGCTCTCCGTTTCTCCGGCGTCCGTCTCCATCCGGTTTAATCACTCGACTTCGTCCTGTTTATTTTTGGTTCGGACTCCATCTGCTTTCCTCGTGTACGTGTCTATATATGTGTGAGGGAATTGTCGTACGTCTCGGTGTGTGTATGTAGGGGGAGTTTTGAGACTGTCTTGAGATTAGGTGCGGCTAATTCTTTCTGCTCGTGACGGCGTTCTTTTTGATGAATATCTACAAATTTTCGTTGTTCTTTTCCCGATAGAATAATATTAACGAAAATTTCTATTCAAAAGTATATATGACACTATCCGACTTTTAATCACGACAATCTCCAAACGAATCGACATTCCACGCTGCACTCTATTATCACTTGCGTTGGTTGCAGACACATACACACGTCACACACATGTATTATGCGCGACACGCGAACTTCGTCACTTTTTATGGCAATGCCGCAACGAAGTTCATTAGAAAAGCAAAAGTGGCACGAGTGTGTTTATACGCCCGTAAAAACTTGACCTGCTTCGCAATTCTCTCTCTCTCTCTCTGTCTTTCGGCTCGAACTTCCACCACTAGCGTCTTTTTCCTCAGCGGCGGATAAATATTTTCCTCGTCGACTAGATTCGTCGGTATTGTGGCACGAGTCGGTATAAACATTGAGGTATAGATATATATTTTGTCATTACCACTGGTGTTACATAGATACGATATGTAGCCTTTATATAGGGTACAAGCAGCAATTACATTTTTTTAGAGATTGTTAAAACAAATAGCCTTCGTAATAGTGCTCTTTACTAGAACACATACTTAACTTCGCAACATTATGTTATATGCATAATAATTAAAATAATTGTAAAGACTCTCCGCGTAGTTGTCGATTTGGAAATTTGAATTTCGCGCTGAACGCGTCCGCCGCCGGCGAGAGTCTTGTTCGCGCACCATTCAGCTAGCAGTGCCGCCCAGACGAGGGGCGAGGAGGTCCAAGTCGAAGCACGGAGAGCCGAGAGGCCCCTTGGCAAACGGAGATTCAGTGTGCTGGCGAGTGGAGAGGCCGCTGTCAGAGTATCCAAACGCCACGTCGAGATCTGTCGAAAAGCCACCGCAGCAGCAAAGAAGACGACCACCACCGAGATTGAAAATCCGCCCTGCCTACGTAACCCAACCGCCCCAGCCAAACCAGGGAGGACCGTAAAAATCCTCGGCAAACTCCAGCCCAAGCCGACAGACACATAAACCTTCTGGTTTAATTTTTAAGGTCGATCTTTTAAAGAGATCGGCCGTACAAAGAACTCAAACACAAATAGCGAGCTGGTCTTGCTCGTGTGCGAGTTCGGTGTGGAGGTTAGTTCTGTGTCCTCTCCTCACACAACGTGGAAACCAGGAGTCTCGCGACCGTCTCCATCGTTGTCAATTCTTCCGTGAGAGCACTTGGACCGACATCAATTGGCGCCCAACGTGGGTCCCACGACTTCTGCTGAGCCAGAAGGAGCCCACTAGCCGGAACAATACGGATGCCAGTCCAACACTCTCCCCACGGAGGCCAGCAATCCCATCCTAGTCTATTACATCACTACTTCTGGGAGTAGCAAAATACCCATTGGCGCCCATTTCTCCAGAGTCTACGAAGCGACAAAGAGGGCGACATTCTCGATCAAGTACATAACGAGATTGAATAACGCATACACCTCCACCTGACCCAAAACAAAATCCCATCGACTAACCGTCAGCACCAGCCACTATGGAAGGCGACGACCAAATTAACGCTGGAGACAACAACGGAGGAAATCACGTCAACGCCCAAGACAGGGTCGTCGATCAAATTAACGCTCAGGCCAACGCTTCAGTCAGTCCTCACGCTCGGGAAAACGCCCGAGGCTACGGTGAACTTCAAGGCATGCCGCCAGCTCTTGGAAACAAACCCTATATCGATACCGAAAAAAAATGGACGACCACGCTTCTATGTGGACTACCAAAGGTTGAATAGCATTACAAAAGACTATTCCCAGCCGATTCCAAATATATTGTGTCCGACGCCCTCAAGGACTTGGGAAACGAGAAGATTTTCCCGACACTCGACTTGAAGAGTGGCTATTGGCAGATTCCTATGGAACCAACATCCAATAGGAGTCCTACCAATTTCGGGTAAACGGGTGCCGTTTGGACTCAAAGAAGCTCCTGAAACGTTCCAACGATTCATGAGTCAGGAAGTGCTCAATGGCTGCATCGGGAAGTTTGCCATCATCTACCTAGATGATAACATCATCTACTCCCAGAACATCGAAGAGCATCTTCATCACCTTGCGCTCGTCCTACAGCGCCTATACATCCACAACTTGACTGCCTCATTGGGAAAATGTCAGTTCGGTATGGAACGTTTGGAGTACCTTCGGCACATCGTCACAGCTGATGACAACGAAGTGAACCCTGAGTCTGTCAAGGCGACAATAAATGCACTTGTACCAATGACAAAGTAACAACTACAGTCCCACTTTGGAACATGCAACTGGCTGCGGAGGTACATACCTCATTACTTTGCAATCACCCCACCGCTGGATTCTGCTAGAATGCGGAGGCTCGGAAGGCATTCGAGAGACTCAAGGAGACTTTCAATCAACCTCTGAAATTCTCTCGCCCTGATCCGGCCCTATCGTATGTACTTCACACTGATGCCTGTGCTACCGGAATGGGTGCATCGCTATACCGACCTCATATGCTGGTAGATTTCCTAGTCTCTGAAAAAATAAATAAATAATATCGTGTTGCCGGTAATGTAGAAATCGCGTCGGTATTTGACGTCCTCTTAATTTTTAAGACCGATCTTTCAAAGAGATCGGCCGCACAAAGAACTCAAACACAAATAGCGAGCTGGTATTGCTCGTGTGCAAGTTCGGTGTGGAGGTTAGTGCTGTGCCCTATCCATGCTCAACGTGAAAGCCAGGAGCCTCGTGACCGTCTCCATCAATTGTAATTAGACTCTTATACAGCAGCTCATTGAGGATTTTTCATCGGTCAGCAGCTGTTTGAACCGACTCTTCGGGTCGTCATTAGTTCAGTGGATAGTTTTTCACGTCCGATCAGAGATTGAGTGCACGCTGGCTGGTAATATCAAAGTCGCTTGATCCACAAGAACAAAATAGTTCAACCCTGACGTAATATATGCTCTGACTACTTGCATACGTCATCATCGACATCTTAATGTATTCTATTAGAAATTCGCACGCTTCAATTGATTAACAATCTATAAGTAAAAAAGTTAAAGTAGCCACATACACAGTGACAAAAAGTTACATACCCTCACCTTTAAAAATATCACCAGCAGTCAAAAAATAAAAAAAAAAACAACACGCGAATATAGTATAGCAAGAAGCAGCTAGCAGTCAAGTAGTAGACGAAGGATTATAAACCAGCGTCAGCGTCGCTTATATACCTCACGTCGCGGATTTTCAATTTCCGCCTTTCGGACGTTAGTCTCTCCCTCCTCTTCCTTTCCGTCCACCCCCTTCACTCGCGACCATAACGAATTGATCGAACTCTGCGAGCCTTACACACGCGCGTACTTTACGATAGTGTCGGAGTAATGCGAACCACCGCCGCCGCTCCTGCTGCCGAAAATTTATCGCGTTCCGAAGGATTTTGATTCGCGCATGTATACGTATGTCTGTTTACGAGAGGTCGTCGTAAAGTTTATATCGGGTAAGGGAGAGAGGGATTTACTTCTTTTTGATAATTGGAATTTGACATTCCCAGGTATGTATGTATGTGTGTGTGTGTGTATGTATGTTGCGTTGGGCCTTCTGATTTACGACGCGTGTACAGGAATTTGTTGTGTGTATTATACACGGTACATACGAAGAGTGAAATTTCGGAGAAAGGAACTGCGAGTGCGCTGTAGGTTAGTTTAGAGGTTAGAGAAAAGGTTGCTCATGTTCAAAGCATACAGTATTCTGTGTAAATAACGTTCTTTGGTTGAGCATCCGATGGAGTATGTGTATACTTGTATATAAGTAAACTTTAAGAAAACAGGCGTATATGCAGATGGTTGTTAAAGACTTTGAAATTCAATATATTATTTCACAAAGATATAGCAAATAAAGTTTTTTTATTTCAACATCAGATACATACGCGATCTTCGATTAATCTGTTTACCTGACAAATTTTCTCGTAATCATAAAAATCCCCTACGATCCTATATACATTTACTTTTTCGTCATCTCCAATCACCGAAACTCCATAACCTCACGAACTAACCCCCTTCTTTCAAAACCTCTCTCAGTTTTCTTTTTTCTCTCTATTTCCTCACTCCTCACCCGCATACCGTCGAAATCTGCAAACACATACGTGCGCGCGCGCGCCTTTCGCGTAATGAGAGGCTCGCCCACTACTCGCGCTCTCGCTCTTTCATCACGCGAACGGACGTAAGGGCGTATAAAAGTGGGCACAAAGGCGCCAGTGTGGCGGCTTTATTTTTTTGCAATTTAACTCGCAGTATTAAATTTTCGCTTTGTTTTTTTGTTCTACGAGCGCCGAGTGGAGGGGAGGCTTCGCTCTTTTTTTTTCTTTTACTGCTTTTGGGTTTTTAATGAAGAGAGAGAGAGAGAGAGAGAGACGCCGCGTCGCTTTGTTTTAAATGGATTTCAGCACCGACGCGATGAATTGTGCGTTTTATAATTGTACGCGTATATAGAGCGACCCGTGGCTTTAATTGCCGGGGCGATGGGATATAGCGACTGTGTGTGTGTGGGTGTATTATGTGGTTATAGCGGGAGTAGAATACGTTTTTTTTTTGTAGCTGTGATTTGAAGAGGACAAAAGTATTATGGATATTAGTTCCTTCATCCACCCTCTTTTTACTACGAATCAAAATCCAATTCAACCGATCAACAGTTACAAATCAGCCACATCCTGAAATCAAATTTCCCTTGTCACCCCTTAGTTTCTTCAACCCCTAAACAAAGCATCCCTCACTCGCAGCCTACTTCCCGCGTCTTCGCGTCTTCGCAATTAGCCTCCGCGAGCCGGAAATGAGAATCCTGGCCTTATATCCATGTCAGCCGGAAGTGCGGCCAATCTCTCGCGGCGCGATACATACACACACACACACTTCGTCATCGTTGCCGTTGTCGCGCGTCGCGATTCAGGAAGCATTCAAGATTGCCCGCTAAATTGGCTGTATCGGCTTTATATATAGAAGAGGGGAATACTACGCGTCTTGAAATTTCGTCGCGAAGGGTATGCTGAAGATTGTAGCAATAAGCTTGCGCGAAGGGGATGAAGGATGAGTTATGCATGAAAGTTTTTTACGGAATGTTTACAGCCTGAGATTATAGAAAAATATAAAAACAGAGAGGAGAAGGAGAAGAATACACTCTCGCGTTGTTCTGCCGTGGTGCAATTTTCATTCGCCAGACGCAGTGGCTAAGAGATACGCGAGGCGTTCGTGCGCTGAGCGCGTATCTCTTTGCGAGTAATGAAGGCGCGCGAGGCCGCGTGTAAATTGAAAAAAATAACTCAGCTGCGAATGCACGCTTATCGCGAGTGCGGAGGTTTCCCTAATGTTGCCTCGGGGATGGTTAATTGCGTAATCGAATAAAATCAAAGCGGTATTCAGCATGGTATATTGGTCGCTTTAGATCAAAGCTATATTAACGATGGTGAGGTATAGTAATGGATTTTCTTTTTTTTATTTTATTATAGAAACATGACATTGTAAAGTTATGGAATTACTTTAAGAACGTCCAACGATGTAATAAAAAATTACACTTCAAGTTTCAAGAAAAGAGATCCCTTCAAATTCGAAAGCGACCTTTGACCAATCCAAAAGACGCAATGGTTGAGGAAATAAAGGTACAAAAGAACAGAGCGGAAGTGAAAATAGACAGATCAGCTGCCCTCGTCTCCTCCATACAAGTATGTGTGTGTGTGGGTGGGTGTCGCCGCTCAGTCACGGATGTATGCGAGACGGAAAAAGGCGCTGCAGCTCGCCTTATCAATTCGACACAGCCCTTAACAGAACAAAGTATGCCATCCCCATCCTCTCCCTCTTCTACAGTCCGTTCGTCCAGCCACACATACACATATACATTGAAGCGCTCACACATACACATATTATACCGAGAGCGAGTGCGCGGCGAAGATATCGTGTAAGTCGGACTTAAAGCGCCTTCGAGTCTCACTCTCTCTCTCTCTCTATCTCTCTCTCTCTCTCGCGAAAAAGAGAGTGAGAGAAAAGGAGAAAGAAAAAGGGACGCGCTAGAGAATCTTTACTTTTGCAGCGGGATTTGGCCGGGAGCTTTGCTCTTATGCACACTTTCACATATATATAGTGGAGAGAGAAAGAGAGGGAAAGGTGAGCTTTTGTCCTTCAGGGAGCGGTTAGTCCCCATTTTCATGGCTTAATGCCGTTATTACGGATAAGGTGAGCAGAGAGAGAGAGAGAGAGGGAGAGAGGTTTATCGAGGTAATTGAAAAGAAATCGACGATTCTCACCTGGGATCACGAAGAGTAGATTGGGCGCTGATGGGAACTCTCGAGATGTTGAAAATGGGGTTTTATGCGAGTGTTCCAAGCTTTTTTTTTTGTTTTAAATGTATCTTTAGGTTGTTATTGAAAGTTAAAAACATAACGTCACGTTTATATTTAATATAACCAAAGCTATATTTATTCAAAAATAAAATAAATCATTCATGGATTCCGTACGAAAATGTATTGTGGATCTATTTTATCTGCTAATAATAGTCAAAGAGTATTTACTTTCATACAAATAGAACTACATGATACCGTCATAATTATTTTTTGAACATCTCACGATAAGAGCCTTTAACACGTTAAAAGACATCACTTAAGCGCCAATCGTAATACCATAATTGCAATAAAACCCTATTTCCAGTAATAGTAACTCTAAAAATCCCTCGAGCTCGCCACACATTTTTATTAATTTGCATGGCAGTTCAGCGGCAGAAGACAAAGGCAAACGCGTCACCCTCTCTCTCTCTTTCTCTTCTCTAGACCGAACAAAAAGCCGCGCACTCGCGCGCAAGAGACAGCCGACGAAAAGAAGAGAGAGAGAGAGAGAGAGCTCGGGCAAATGAAAGAAAGCATAAAAAAGCCCATAAGTAGTAAATAAGAGCCGCGCCAGCACTACCGCGAGCGCGAGATACAAAAGACAGAGGAAGGGCGCGCGCAAAGGGTTTGTTTGCGAAGAGAGAGTGAGAGAGAGAGTGAGAGAGAGAGCGGGGGGAAGAGGGAGAGAGAAAAAGAGGGAGAGAATTAGAAAGGAAGATCCCGGAGACCGAGTTCGGAGTTCTTTTCATTACCGTCGAGGGGCTGCTGCTGCTGCAGCGACAATGCGACCTTTTGCCTCCCTCTCTCTCTCTCTCTCTCTCTCTCTCTCTCTCTCTCTCTCTCTCTCTCTCTCTGCACGTACGTAGAGTGAGAGAAGCTCGTTATTAGTGGGCGGTTACGTGTCTTTGTCGCACGCGCGCTTGTGGCTGCTTTTTTTTTAACCTCACCGGCGTATCCAAACGCCGACACGACAAAGGGAAAAAATTGGCTGGGCGATTTCGATGCTGATGAGGTTTTCCGCGTGTAGGGCTGCGATCGGATTCGGTATGTGAATGAATGCCACTGTGAATTAGTTTCGACTGTGGTTAAAAGGTTGTTATATGGTAGCTTTTCGAGCGTGCTGAAAAAGAGCGATATTAATTTAGTGAGTTTGAGAGTATTTTTCGAGGTATATGTCGATGTTAAGAAAAAAGAATTTGTTATAGGTGAGTGTCTTCTCGAATTAGATTTTATAATGAGGAAGTAAACGAAAAAAAAAAATAGTTCAATAACATTAAAAAAAAAAAGACATTCTCATTATCCGAACGAAATCAGTATTCTAATTTGAATATATAGTTGTTTTTACTAACCTACGATAATTAACTTTCTGTATAAATGATGTAATTAAACTTTTTCCTAACGCAGTTAACTAAAAAAGTTCAATTTCCTTTAGTTTTTCATGTAACATTCTACATTATTCGAGGACTTTCTTCTTCTCGTAATTTTATATTTAAAATTTTACCATCCAGCAAATTACGTAACCAATCACAGTAAAACTTTAAAAACCAATCAGCACCATCACCCACCCATAATCCATCATAAACCTCATATTTCTATAACCACATAACCCACCGTAATCTCAGCTACCCATCTACCTATATTGAAAAAAAATCTCCATACACTGCAATATCATTCAAAAAGTTACACGACACCGATCCTACACAACAAGCCACATCTCGCAAGCCCGTGACAGCGGTAGCATCATCGGTGGCAAACCGCAACCGTCAGTCGGCCGGATAATCGCGCGGCGATCATTATTCAGGCCGTTCATTAGGTTATATCGCTTTCCCTCCCTCCCTCTCTCCTCTTCCCCCCCCCCCTCCTATGCTCGTGCTAGGGACTCTGGATTCAATCGCGCAAGCGAGCGATATCTCGGTACACCATCTACATACATAACGGGTAATAAAGGCCATATACCGGTGGTGGGCCAATCTGCGCGCCAGCCGCGCTGCGGACTCGATCTCTCTCTCTCTCTCTCTCTCTGCGTGTATGTGTTTTCGTAGAAGAGAGAGAGGGAGAGGAGCGATTGGTTCGTTATCGCGCTCGCAGGACCTTTTGATCTGCGGCTTGTGGCACTACTGCCGGCTGCAGACCTCACTCTATGCAATTTAGATTGTACTAAGGCAGTGGACGAAGCTCTCGTTGCCGATTGGAATTTACTCTTTAGTAGACCTTTTTATTATTTTAAAACATACATGATCATCTCATGCTTTCTTACTCATCTCCCAATGTTTCTGACAAAGTAGCTGAACGACAAAGTACCAAAATACTGCATGTACTCTTCTTTATACTTTGCATGGCGATCAGTTGTGCTTCAATCACTAGCCATTCCAAAGCTCGGGTATTGTTCTCCATGCAACAACGAGCAGACGGCATTATTTTTGCCCAGCCGATACTTACGTAATACGGACTGTCGTCGTCTGACTCCCCGATTATACGGCTTTTACCAAAGATTTCAATGTCCATTTGAGGGTGATTGCGGCTTGTGAGGTGGAGCATTTGTATAGGGATGTGATGTACATGTAGGAGAATACATGAGGAGTGCATTACACGTTGTATAGTAAGCATTTGAAATGTAAAAAATATGGTTCTTTGCTTTTTATATATTGAATATCCTATGGTATATTGGTTTATCTACTTATTTCAGCTTTACCTAAATTTAAAAAAAAAATCAGTTTTCCACGCCTTTCAACTATACCAAACCAATAATGAACCGTAAACTACGCTTTTTCCTAATTCTTACCCCATACATCACATCTTCAATTCCTTTATAAATCCTATCCCTCAAAATCGATCACTGGCAAACCTCGCGTACACCCATACAAACATCCTCTCTCCTAACCGTGCGAAAAAGGTCAGTCGCGAAGCGATCGGCGCGAGGGCTAAATCGACCAGAGTCCCGGTCATTAAAATTGCGGCTCGCCCATACCCCCGAAACTTGGAAAACGCTCTCGTGGCAGACGTCCTCTCTCTCCCTCTCTCTCACTGGGAATTGGTTTGTAATTCCATTTCGTCGCTCGCGTGTGGTCGGCATTGGCGGCGGCCATGTCCTCTTCCCTCTATACCGAACTATCCCCCGAGTTTCTCTCCTTCTCTTTCTCATCCGTATAGCGACCTAATCGAACGCGTCCGTATATGCGCGCCCTCCGATATTAATAACCGAATCTATTTACTCGAATAAACTCGTTGGCGAGCACTGCACTAACTGCTTACCAAGCGCATTCATACTGCAGAGCTATATACACGTTATATTCCTCTCTCACTCTCTTTTTTTTTTCTCGCTTTCGTGGATTGATGTTTGGCGAATCGCGCGAATAAAAATGTGCACACGGCCGTATAATGGCTTTTTTTCTCTACTATATATATACGGGACTCGCCGAAAAATTGTTTAATCTTTCGATTTGCCGCTCGCTCGCCTATGGAACGCGAAATGACGAATGGGGGCTATATAGCGACGTTTTTTCTTTTTTTTTTCTTTTTTTTTTGGTCCACTTTTGTTACGACAGATTTGATGACTGCGGCCATTTAGTCAAGCGTTAAATCGAGGGTAGAGGTCGCACGATGGAAGGATTAGTTGCGGGGAAAAATGGGTAATGCTTGGGTATATCAGCCATATAATACATGCAGTTACTTTAAAGAAAAAAATACATCCACATTTGAGCTAAAACACTATTAAGCTATGTACAAATAATGTATAATATAAAGTATAACATTTGTATATAATAAATCTTTCAACCGTTTTTCTACAGCAAACCTCCCTTCCCACCGCTTAAATATCAAGTTTCCGACAATAATTCACGTCACCTCCGAAAATTATCTACACCGCGAACTCAGTTTCCCCCTTTTCCCGCTCCTGTGCCCGTTTAAATCGACAAAAGCTATTTAGAACGAGTTGAAAACCGTTTCCCCGACACTTACATCCCATTTAATTACAGCCTGCGAGCATCTTGTTCACTCCGGGCGGTGCACTGCACGCACGTGTATCGTCGTACATCATCTTATGCAGAAACTCTCTCTCTCTCTCTCTCTCTTCCCGCTAAGTACACCGCCGACACTTGCAATTACGTGCCAGTTCTCGAGCATTTTCTCTTGCGTCGTAGGCAGCATGAGCGTAGGACAGAATTAAAACAGATAAAAGCAAGAATAATGGCGGAAAAGCACGTCAACGATAACGCGAATAAATGCGCCATTACGGTTCTGGTAGACTCCATAAATAAACAATAAATGGGCTCACGTGTTCTCGTTTATATATATCTATGTATACATGACACCCACGCACACGCACGTAAACAGCGCAAGATTTCCGGTGCCCAAAGACACACACGCGAGTTCATACTTGCGAGGAAGAGACAGGACCGAAGAGAGAGAGAGAGAGAGAGAGGACAAGTAATTTCCTCGGCGTGGGCGTGAGGAGCATAAGGCAGTCTCTCTCTCTCTCTCTCTCTCTCTCTCTCTCTCTCTCTCTCTCTCTTCTCTACGCCGAACTAAACTAAATAATATTGATGGTGAACGGAAATTGAAAGCCGTTACGCGGCTGCCTCTGCATAAATAAAACGCGTTCGTTCGCGCGCGAACGCGCGCACGCGCATTAGGATTAGACCGCAGCGGGGAAATAAATTTTCAGAGACCCCCGGATCCTGGAATTTATCGGCTTTTATGATGTAATGGCTCGTGTGTAGGTGTGTATGTAGGTGGAGGGCGAAGGAATTGACGGGGGAACGTGTGCGGCGGGATTTCGAGACGTTTTCGTTGCCACGAGTTTATGGACGGAGTTGTAGCAAGCGAGTAAAGGAAGCTGCTGGTGCGATGTGGTATAGAGGTGCTGAGCTGTAGGGTTGCTGGTTTGGTCTCTGCCGGTTTATGGTACTGCAGATGCGTGGCAGGAAATTTTAAACGGGCTCATGGGAGCTTTTTAGCGAGTTGTGTGTAACAGCCCCGTGCTGATGGAGAAATAAAAATGCTGCCGAGTA
>JAYJLV010118211.1:0-10763 GCA_036873485.1 Torymus texanus | reverse complement strand
CGCAGATAAACAACGTAGCTGCTGCTGCTGCTACTCTCTCCGCAGTGAGAGGGAGAGAGAGAGAGAGGGAGAGAGAGAGAGAGAGAGAAAGAGGTAGAGCATGATTATTCTTCATAGTTTCTTATCTTTATCATCTTTAACAAAAGGAAAACAATATTTATGCATAAACACATTTATAAAAATATTAAAACTATGTTAGGAATTTCTAGGATAATTCAAATAAATATATACACTCCCGTTCGTAAGTTTTTGACCCCTTCTAACAAAAATTGTATAAACTTTAAAGTTTTATATCTTCGCGATAAATCAACGTACAGAAATGCCCGAGAAGGTTTTTGTAAGGTCTTGAAAATCTCTTTAAGGTGGCATTGGCCTAATTTTGAAATATATTTTTAATTATTTATGAGGACTTAAAAAGTAAGAAAATTTTTAAAAATTTGTACCTACGTTTAATGTTTTGCCAGTTTTAAAGAAAATTCTTTTTCCAAGTATTCATACATAAAATTAAAGGTATTTTGTTCCGCTTTCAAATCACGTTGTTTTTATTTACCTACGATTTTTTCCTAAAGAGTTCCAACAAAAGATTACATATTCCAAATTACAATAGTTTTTGCATTTTAATTTTCCAATCGCGCAGATTTTTTGACAATTCGTCCACTTCTCGTGGTTACAAGTTTCGGTTTCGAATTTTTCGTATGAGATTTACATACATCAATGGTTACTTTTGGATCGCCTTTCTTTGATATCGCTTTTTTAGTCAGAATTTCCGCTATTTCTGAATCCTTTTGCATTACCTCCAAAGGATCTTTGTATCGGGCGTTTAAGTACACCATGCGCCGTTTTTAAAATGGATACTTTCGCGACGCCGTCTTGACCTTTAATTGCACTGGTTATACCAGCAAGTGGCCAGTCTATACGCTTACGATTATCATCTCCAATTAACACAGCATTTCCTATTTTTATATCTCGCTTTTCACGCTTTTTATTTTTCGAAATCAAACAATCCAAATACTCTGACCTAAATCTTAAACGAAGTGCTTTTAAAACGCTTTATCTGTATTTGAGTTTACGATTAAGTTTACTGTGACACATCATATCGGAATCCGATGTACCGAACTCTTGAATTTTGCCAAGAAAATTCGAAGATGACAGTGGTTCAAATCTTTGGGATCTTCTGAAACGTACGTTAATGGACACGAGTTTATGATAGCTTCCGCGTCGCACAACACTGTGGCCAAGCACTCATAGCTCAGGCACGCTTTCCCTAGTACTTTGCGCAAAATTGATTTTAATACTCCAATTAGCCTCTCCCACCATCCGCTCCACCAGGGCGCTGAAGGAGGGTTGAAGTACCATTGTATCCGAGAGGCTGAACTGTATTTTTCTATCATTTTCTAATTGAGCGCCTTTAATGCGTTGAAAGCATCTGCAAAATTGGTCCCATTATCGCTATATATGTTACGTGGACGCCCTCGCCTGGCTATAAACCTACGTAACCATTCCAAAAATGCATCGGTGAAAAGCGAAAAGCGAAGAGGCTAATTCAAAATGCACAGCACGGTAAATCGCGCATGTAAAAATGCATACCCCACTCTTCCCCCCGCCCCGCAAAAATAGGGGTCCCGCAAAATCGACTCCAGCAACCTCAAAAATGTGCGCGTCACGAACGCGATTGAGCGGCAGACTAGGCATTTCACACTGTAAATGTTTTGCTTTTTGCTTTTGAAAAAATTACGCATTTGGCTATAACTATTTTAGCTATTTTATGAAGGGAAATTATCCAAAATCTTTCGCGCAAATTGTTCATTATGATTTGACTACCTACGTGGCCCAGTTTTTCATGTGTCTCTCTTACTAATAAATAAACTACATCGTGATTAGAATCTAATAAAATTGGGCATAAAAAATTGCTATCGTCGTCTCGATTCATAATTCTAGTTTTCAGAACATACTCGTAAAGACCCTTTTCATTTAATGTCGTTTTGAACGATGATAGCTTATTTTTGTTTCCGTAGATAAACATTTGCTCTTGTACGAATTTTATGAGTTATGTCTCCGCTTCTTTTATTTCCGCCACCGTTAAAGTTTTTCTCCTGACTGATTCGCGCATACACGATCTCTTTGAGTAGGTGATTTGTACCTTTCGTAAAACTGCGCTGTTTTTCTTTATAACGAATTTTGTTACGACAATTGTTTAAAGAACGGTTCATCTCCACGCCAAAAAACGGACGATTTTACTGTAGCTTGAAAAAAGTCGGAGGCTTTAAAATTTAATTCATCGACATTAATCATTTGAGTCATGGACGAAATTGCGACATACTGCAACCTCGTCACGGGAGGTCTGCCGGGTTTGACTCACCCGGTACATAATTCCAAGTGTTATTTTCTGAAAATGACCTAATTTCATTTATTCGATTACATACGAAGGTTCCCCATTGTAAATCGCGCTGAATCCACGCCAACACGGTGGTGGAATCTGACCAGTAATTTGTATTTAAAGTCTTACGCGTCAAAGAACTTCTAATCGAATTTGTTAGCCGTACAGCTATGACAGCCGCCATTAGCTCGAGCCGCAGTATGGTCGATTTTTTAGGTGCTATACGAGACCTGGCACCTAACAACTGTATGCTCACCTGTCACGCCCGTGCTGATCGCGCGAGATATTTTAATTTTCTTTATCACTTGCAAATCAGATAACCACTGTTTGAACGTTTCGCAATGTTTATCTTCTAGTCGCATATCCCAATCTTTCTGTTCGCTCCATAATTCTTGTAACAGTAATTTTGGCAACAGAGATATGAGTCACGTAAAACCTATCGGATCAAAAATCTTATTAGCCGCGGAAAGAATTACTCTTTTTGTAACAACGTCAGAATACTTAATTTTTAGAACATCCGGATTAATAGACAGTACATCTCTCTCTTTGTTCCATGAAATCCCTAAAACGATTGTTTTATTCTCCGGCGAAGTATCAAAAGAGTTTTCCCACCCTCGTAGATTGAAGCCTCCCGTAAACATAACGGCTTTTGCTTCCCGTATAAATACGCTTAATTGGTCCGTAGTATCCAAACTAGTTACGCAATTGTCGACATAAAATGCTGTCTTCAATTTTTCAACAGTTTTTATTGACCATTCGCAATCTTTCTCCGATTTCGCCTTTTCTAGCGCTGCATCAAGTAACAGTTCGATAATTGCAGCAAAGAGAAAGGGGATGCATGCTAGTCCAGAAGAACGCGACAATGTCGAAAAGACGTAACCGCGTCCCCCATGATCCAGAGAAATCGGAGATAATCTCTGTCTAATTTATTTACCGAGATTTGTAGAAAAACCTTCTTTATATCTGCTATAATGCCAATCTTATACTCGCGAAATCGGTTGAATGACGAAGGTACCAGCTCAATCATGTTAGGCCCTTTCTCAAGACATTGGTTCAGCAAAGGAGATCCCTTTTCGCACGACGACGCATCAAATACTGGCCTAATACTCGTTGTTCCGTACTCCTTAACTACAGGACGATGCGGCAAATAGTGACATAAATCGGTATTGCAAATAATACTCTTATTAAGTACATTGAAATTACAAGCATAAGTATTCTCTAAATTTTTCATACGGATCGAAAATAAATCATGTATATCGCTCTTAGTCTGAATGCCGCCAAATAACGAATGCGATACTTCTTATTGGCCTGAAGCGACATAACCTAAATCTCTCGCAATATCGGTGCGAACGTATGAACGCTGCAAGCCCAGATCAATCAACACTCTCCCCGTTTTTTCGCCTTTATCTGAGTACAGTCGAACGTGCAGTGTTTGCAACCGAACAGTTGGTGTCTCAGAAAATGAAGCTAAATTACTTTCCTTAATGCACTTATCCGTTTCGTTTTTATCTACCGCGTGAACGTTTTCTTTTTCAGATACACTAGGGTACATCAAAAGTACGTGTCGTCTCGTACACCATTCGCATTTAATCTTGATCTACACTTTTTAGCTACATGTCCTCGTCTTAAGCAATAAAAACATGGATTCTCTTTCATAATAACATCTCGCCATTCACTCATACGTAATTTACGAGCCGAATCACAATCTCGACTTTCGTGAGATGATTTACAGAAGATACATACTATCGGTTTATTTTCGTTTGTTACAAAAAACGCATTCGCAGTCGCAATTTCTTTCGTTACTTTTTCAGTCTTCCTTTTAGATTTCTTCACCTTGTTCTGCTCCGTCGGTGCGTTGAATCCCTGCAGGGATAGCAGATATATAACCACTTTAGATTTACAAATGTAACGCAGATTCTCTTCATTTTTCTTTTACTCAATTTATTTTTGTTGTGATAGAGGACATAAATAGCTATCTAGATGTATTTGTGAGATTCTGGGTATTTGCGCTGGAATAGCAATCACAAATGAGATAACACCGAAACAAATTTTTCACACTTAACGTTTATATATAGTTAATAATGTAACAGTCGATATAAAGGTATTTATATTTATGCGTAAGTTATATACAGGTACACGTAAGTATGTAATTACGTTTTATTTTCGTTTTCTGTATTTTTTATTTTTATACCTGTTTTTATTTTTATACCTATTTTTATTTTTATACCTATTTTTATTTTTATACCTATTTTTATTTTTATACCTATTTTTATTTTTATACCTATTTTCTACCTTTGTTCTTCTGCTTCATTGTTTTTACTTCAGTAAACGGAAGGTCAGCGGTCTTTGCTGTCCATCAATGTACTTTATCATCACCTGTTTTGCTTTCATCTAATTTAAAGCGATTTTTAAAGTGACTAGCGGCCCTTTCTGATACGATGGTAATCTTTTTAATTGAATCACAACAATTTTCTTTCATGAAGATCATAATTTGTTCTACTGCTAACAAAGCTTACGCTGAATCATGTTTTCGGTCATCACTTATGACTGCAAAGCTTTGTGTTAAATCCCCTTCATAAGACACTACTGTGAAAATAGAAATTTCATCATTAACTCTATGTTTTCCTTGAACAGCTTTATTATGAATCACAGCCCAGTTTTCCCACAGACATATTTTGGTCGCAAACTATAAAATATCGATTTACCAATTCTCAATTCGGGGCGGGATAATCATTTTTAAATGCTTTATACGTTGCTTTCAGACTTCGAATAAGAAAACGTTTAACTTTCTTCTCTTTCTTATCATTTATTTTAACGGTAATAACGTCACACTTATTAGGACTCTGTCTTGAACAATTAAAATCATTTATATAATACTTCAAAACATTTTTTGGTTTTTTCATCGATTATTATTATTATTATTATTATTATTTATTCCAAAGTAAAAAGTACATGAAAATTACAAAATTAAAATTTACATTACAATTTACATTACAATTTACATTACAATAACAGTAATCCAGCAGAGGAGAAGATTTCCTGTTCGCTGGTCTGGTGGACAATATTAACTTAAGGAGGCCTTTTAATGTGACGGGTTGGAAAAATCGATTTTGTTTTGCATTTTTCGATAGTTTTGACACATAGAATTGATATCCCACAGTCTGTTTGAGTGATTTCTACCTTGTTCACCAGTTATAATGCTCCAGAAGTGAGTGCGCCACTGCGCTCGCTACCTGCGCGCGCTCAGTTTTCGGAATAGGTATACGAGCATTCGCACAGCTGTTTCGTATTTATACCTGCTTGTATGTATACAGATACGCAATATATACAATAGAGGTGTCCCTTTTCACGATTAACTAACGGTCTGTTCTAAAATCGTACGAAGTGAAAATGGATAGAAAGCAGGGGAAATTTTCTTCAAGACGGCCAAGTTATGGTGTTAAAAAGAGGAAATATCGCGAGAATCAACAGTCGGATGAAGTTGGTTCGAATTTTGCTACCACTTCAGCAAATAAATTGAGAAAGAGTCACGATGACAGTATCAATGTAGTTACTAGTGATTCTGCAAGCTATTATTTTATTCAGTTCGTTCTTGTGTTTTCATCACGGCAACCCATCGTGAAATGTAAGCAATGTAATTCGGATATAACTTTTTCAAAATATGGTGAACGTGAGCTTGGATTTATATTCAGGTTTTTGGGAATGCTGTTACAGTTGTTGCCAAATTCCATGTATAATGTTTTATTTATGTTTAAGGACAATTTGTTTAAGGCTAGCCAGGTAGATAGGATTTGCAAATATCTATTTATTTTTAATACAAATTCTAGCCAACTTTTTCCTGTTATTATTACTGCGGTGTCGTCTGCATATGATAGCATTGATTATTCAGGTACTGAAATTAACATGTCATTAATGTAGATTATAAAGAATAACGGTCGTAATATTATGCCTTGTGGTACTCCTGTCTTAACAGTTTTGAATTTGCTTACTTTGTTGTTAACTTTGACTCTTTGTTGCCTATTACTTAAGTAATTTTTTATTAGGTTATATGCTATTCCTCCAATTCCGTAATTATGAAGCTTCTGTAGGAGAATCTTCTGATCCACCGTATGGAAAGCTTTCGCTCAGTCAAGGAAAGTAACTGCTACAAGGTCACTTTGATCAAGTTTGTTATAATTCACTCTCGTTATTTGATGAAGTGCATCTTTTGTTCCTAAATTTTTTCTGAATCCGAATTGTCTTTTGTAAATTACATTATCTTTGTTAAAGAAATGGGTTAACCTTTTGTGAATAAGTTTTTCGAATATTTTTGCTAAGTTAGAAATCAGAGATATGTGTCTATAATTATTTTGAAGATGTTTTTCGTTGGCCTTATGTATTGGTATTATTTCTGCTGTTTTTAAGGCATCTGGCCATATTTCCAATTCTAAACTACTGTTAAAAATATGTGCAAGAGGATGACATATATTCTCGTGTATTGTTTTAAGTACTAGTGTATTAATGCCGTCAATTCCACCATTTTTATTTTTCATACCAAGTATTATTTGCTTTATTTCACATTGATTAGTTGGTAGTAGAAAAATACTGTTATTATTTATAGGCGGTAAGTTTATGGTTTCGTTTTGGGGTGTTACTATTTTGTTTTTAAGTACGTTGCCTATATTACAGAAAAAATTGTTTAGGTTCTGCAATCTTTGAAGCCTCTTGTATTTTCTTTGTATCATTAAGTATGTAAATTTTTGAGTTTTTACCGTTACAATAGCTTCTAGATTTAGTATATCTAAATCAAAATCACCTATTATCATGTTATTTTTGTGCTTATTTTTTATTCTTAATAGTTCTTTGATATTCATTGTCATTTCTGTTTTATGTAAATCATGTGACCTGTACATTGCTGATACTGCTAATGCTTCATTATTGTCTAATGCAATTATTGATTTTAAAACTTTTAGTTTATTTATTTGTATAATTTCAGTTGTCTCTGTTACTTCTTCGCTAATATACATTGCAACACCATCAGACTTGTTGATTTTGCTTTCGTTATAATATATTTTGTAGCTACTTATTTTAAAAAATTGGAAGTGATCAAGATTCCACGTTTCTGTGCAAATTAAGATACAAAATTTTACCTCTAGACTGTTAAGAAATACCAATAATTTTTGATAGTTGGCATTTAGACTTCTAATATTTACACATAATATTAGGTCTTTTTGTGATATCAAGTAACTGTTTAGAGCATTGATGTTGTCGACTTCGTGTTCATTTTCAAATAAGTCTTGCTTGGGGTCCAGATCCATTACTTATGGTGTTCTGAGTTACTAGGCTCTGTGCTGGTAATGATCCGATCGGTGCAGTATTCGATATTTTCATCCTTGAGTTTGTTGCAGGCTTTTGTGTAGATGGACGTTCTACTTTACCAAAGTATCTTTGATAAATAGGTTGCATTGGATAATCTGTCGTCTCAATATTAGATGTTTTAACAGTTCATACCTGTCTCGACGTAGTTGGAAGTAGTGGATACTCGTACAATTTCTAAGTGCGAAAACTCATAGCAATGTGGCGATTTTTTCCCACAAAATCGAGTAAGCGAATTTTATTACTGTTAGATGCAACTACGTATGGCATTAACCACTCAATTCTAGTTAATTCTATCTTAAAGTCCTCGTAGCCCTCGACATTTTCTGCTCTTATAGCTGCTTGTTTAACATCATTTATATCGTTTCTTGACCGCATGAGAATGAGTTCGTGCTTTGCATTTACTACAATTTTACGATTGTCCTCTGCAAAGCCGAAAACTAGGCACAATGGAATCTATACATTGAAGTAACCAGATTCTTCAACTATGTTCTGTGTTTCCTCTACATCGATCCATTCAGCATTTTCAATGATGTAACTCTGAGTCGGATGATAAAGCGACACCCAACCTTTCATAACAGTCGTTAAACCAACGTTTTTGCACTTGTCTATCTCGATGGCGTTTAATTCATATCTAATTTCTTCGAACAAGTGACAAATGGCATTGTTCACGAGTTTTGTATTTTGAACAACGGTATTATTAGTTCTAACCAAACGTGCGCAGATATGTAATGCACTGCGGGAAGGTAAAAGACATAAATCTTGATATTGAATAGATAAGCGTATTTCATCGCCGTTATTAAATGTTGATATATACGGCTGATGAGCGTGAACCTCGTAATGTGCTACAGTTTCATCAAAAGCAACGGGTGCTTGGATGCTTAGTATTTCTTCCATTTCGTTGAAAGCAGCAAAAGAATATACAAGTTATCTCCCACCAAGTACTACTTTTAAGCCTAGATGTTTTAGGGATCGTATGTTCGGATGTGTTATCGCTTTCGATGTTCGTTGAAGACTGATGAATGGCGGGCATATTTCTTTGCTTATATAGTTTTTATTGTAAATAATCCCCATTACGATTTTTTGAGATATAATCTTATAGTTATAACTTCTCCTCGGAAATTCACTAAATCTCCGTCTTGATCGATTATGCGCACTTGTAAATGATCTATGCACTTTACAGTAATCGGAAGATAAATGACGTGTGAGGGAACCTCGATAATTTTATACCCTGGAGGAACTGCAGGAAAGAATTCGTGAATGGTATGTACTTTTTCGCCGTTTATGTAGGCTCCTGACGTGATATTACACTCGACTCTTAAAGCGTTTATTTTCAAAATTGTAACAGGTAAGTCAGAAGTATGAAGAACGTTTGGTTCACGAAGACGTTTAGTAAAGCCTATTAGAAGACCAAGAGAATTTCTGGGTTGAAAATCTATAGGCAACCTACACTTTATTGTACAGCGAAGAGTATTATTGTTTGGTTTTAAATTGAAAGTGATATCGTCATGTGCTAATTTTTTACGAAGGAACATATCTATATCCTCTATTTGGTATCTTCCTACTTGTAAAGCGAAAACGCTGCCACCTATGTAAAATTTATTGTTGTTTTTATCTATATTGGGGATTGAATTAAATGCCAACAATTCTACAAGTCCTAAAACGTTTTTGTTTGACGATAGGTCGACTGGTGAAAAAATTGTGCTTCTAGTATAGATGATTTACCTGAAAGCGTTAGAGTTAATGAATCTTCCATGACCGCTTAAATCGATTGTCTCTCTTTACCTCTCTTTTCTTTATATAGCCTCACACAAAAATTTTAGACAGAGGTATCCGCAATTGTATGATTGAAAATCTTGATACCTTTCATAATTATATTTATCTTCGTCAACCCCGAGATACAATATTATATCTAACGGCGGTCAGAGATCGTCAAAGCTATCGAAATATTCAACATTTTTACCTCTTTTCCTGTACGAAACCCAGTGTGTCTCAGGGCCGCTAGCGTTATCTAAATTAATTATAGCTGATTCATAATTAATAGTGTGGGCCAGAAGCGGGTAATGCATTTCTCATAAACACACCTCGAAAATTAGGTATTTTTAAGAGCTTTGCATATTTTATTATGTCAGCGTTCGTGAGTGCACGATCAGATAATCTCATTTGGTCGAACTTTTTGTTTTTTTTTAAATGTAGACCCAATATCACTTTGTGCCGTTTGAGATAGAGACCATTACCTAATGCAATAGTTCCCATAGTTTTGTTATGACGGTGATTTTCTTCCAACTGCTGCTTAGCAGCCTTTGCGTCGTTTATGGCTTTTGCTATTCCAGCAGCCCTACCAGTAAGAGCACCGGTTGCACTCAAACCGGCAAACAGAGGTATGTGAAACGGTAATGCCCCACCTGAGGAAATTAGTAAAACACGAGGAACAAGAATATTTTTTTTACCACCTGCTTCTTTGACAGCTTTGCGAGCTTTTTTGAAAGCCAATCGAATTACTTTGAGAGCACACTTATTTTGGAACCTATAGAAGGCGTACAATACTTACCATTCAGTGAGCGCGATGCAGTTGTCGACCCCGATCATGCACTTCCTGTTTTTATCTGTGTCAAACTTATGCTCACGTTCCGAAACATCTTGTCAGAGATAATGTAAACTTACTTGCTATTTTTAGACAAGATGAAGTAAATCTAACGAATATATACGACCATGTAAATACCGATATGACTTACGTACAGTTTAAAGAGTTGTGCTCTAAGTGTTGGAGAGATGCCAATCATGGTTTTTTAGTAATCGATAAAGATAGAGGAATAAATGATGGTAGATTTCGCAAGGGTTTCGATAGTTTTACTATAAATATAGCATACACGTAGATTATACTCGACAGTTTCTGACTCGACTGTGAAACAACAACATAGCTGACTTTCAACGAGAGAAGAACGTACTTCATGAGCTCGTTAAGGCACGAGATGCTATTAAACGCAAATATCGAATATTAAAATTTGGGAAAGACAAGACCGAAAAGATT
>JAYJLV010118200.1:0-10764 GCA_036873485.1 Torymus texanus | reverse complement strand
GAAACACAGACGAGAGAAACGAGTAAGGGACGAAAATCCGCGCGCGCGCGCGCGTGTAGTTTCCTAAGAGGTTTTGCTTGTTTTGTATGGCCGCGCACGGGTTCGATAGGTTAGATGCCGAGGGCCGATGCTGCCGCTGCTCCTACTGCATGCGCGACGCGGGAGACGCGCGCTATGCGAGAGCTTGCGGTATATGTGGTTGGTAGTGGGAAAAGTTCGCGATATCAATTCTGTAGAGAGAAGGAGAGAGAGAGAGAGAGAGAGAGAGAGAGAGAGAGAGAGAGAGAGGATGCGCCTTTTCGAGCGAATTTATCGAGCGAGTCGGAGAATGGTGTTTACGTGCGCCCGTGCAGAGAGGGTCTTTTAGATGTCAAAGGTATTTGCTCTGCGAGTAATGGATGTACCCGCACCGTCAGTGTATATACATATATACATATCCGAGTCTTAACAAAAAAAGTTGCCGGTACAGAGGAGGGGAGGTACTATATGATGGCGAAATTGCAGAATTCAATAGCTGCTATGGTTGTATTTGTTATTTCGATAACTAGATACTTATAGACTCGCGCGACGTTTGTCTTGTTTCGTAATCTTTAATTATCTATTAAAGAATCATCAGAGATTTTGTAAATGTGTCAATAGAACGAACCTCCTTAGAATCTTTTTAATAATCAATATATGATACTTTCGGCTATATATATACACATACACACACGCACCTTTACTCTCATCTATAAAAACGAAAGTAAAAGATAAACTTGTGTACTCTTCTTCGCGATGACACATTCCGCGTCGTCGTTGCTCTTGCATCCACGGTCACCGCAAGGTTCGTGACCGATCCGCATAAGCAAGTACACGTCCCTCTCTCGTATACTTTGCGATATACCGAAGTTTGGATCTACCGTCTACATTATATAGCCTTTAAGAGATTGCACGAGCTTCGAGTCGTGAGTGGCTTTTCGTCGAACCAGCAGCATATTTGTTATTATATGCCTCGCGTTTGTAAAGTGGAGAAAGAATTTTTGGGGATTGCCTCGCATCAGCGCATTAAAATTTGTTTTAAAATCTCAATTATAAGTACATCTCTCATTTTATCGAAAGGCAATCACTATCGATGTGCACTTATATACCGCGTACCTGACAAGTACAGATTATTATTCTATACACACACTTGAAAAAAAAATCACACCATTGACTTTATATATATACATATATCAGCATCCTTGCGTCATTAGCATCATCCGAAATTACCTTCGCTCAAGAATCTCATCTCGCAACATCTTTAAAGAAAAAAAAAGCTACGCGAGCGTTCTTCACTTACAATGTGTGTATAGATATATATATATATATATATTCAAGCGATGAAATCGCCAATTACCCAAACAATTCATCTCAGGCCTTCTTAACCACATTTCCAAATACTTAATATTTCGGTGCACGTTTTTATACATATATACGCGAAGAGTGAGAGAGAAACGATTACCGCAGCAGCATCACCGCACATATACTTGGCGCGATTGCCAAACCGCGATAACACGGCAGCAGCTCCTCCGGCTATTCCGCCAGTTTCTGTTTTACTTTTTTTATTTTTTTTCATTTTTGCCAAAAATAAACGATATTCGCGCGCATGTACTTAATCGCGATCAAGGATCATGCGCGCTGATTAATATTCACATGTCGAACGAGTTGGATGTACTTCGGCGCGAGCCACTCCACCAAGTCATATATATATATATATATATATATATATATATATAACTCGCTTCGCAGGGTGCGTGTATATATGGATTGGTTTTCCGTAAGTAGAGAAAATTTCTCTATTTGCCGGTACGACTACGAGAGTCGTCGTTAGATAGGGTTGCCGATAAGACTCATACGATTTCCCGCGTAAAACTAGATGCGCGCCGCATAGTCGATTTAATCGACGACTATACGACGACGTCGTTTAGATGCTCTTTGATTAGCACTCGCCAGGCTACTTATCGGATTAATATCGGTGCGTCTAATAGAATTCTGGTTCTATAGATATCTAATCTAGTTACCTTTTTTTTCTATCCCTCCAGATACCCTCTACCTTATATGAAATCTTATTTAATTTAAAAGTGACGGATCGAACGCGTTCCTCGCACTTTGCCTCGATCCATCAAACCTGTATATTTAATTTGAAAATCCATTTATTATCTTTTAATAATCCTTTAGCACAATTTCCCGTATTTCTAATATCGCTCTCTATAAAACCTATATATCTACCTATAACAGTCGTTTCTCCAATCCCACTCGAATCCTACCCTCCCTTGTGCCACAATAACACACAACTCACTGCGTCCCTCGCGACCTCATCGCCCAAAGAGCGCGAGCGCGAGTATAACAGTTTAGCGGCCCATTAACAACGACGCACATAAAAAACGCCCCTTATATACACACACACATACACCAACAACACGCGAACGTTTTATATGTATATACATCTATATATATAATCACGAAAAACGATCCCCTGGCACGTTGGCACACCCTCCGCTATACTATTGCCGCACCCTCACTGCTGTACACACGCATCGCGCAGGTTTAATCCCATTACCGTATAGTGCGTTGTTCTGCGTCTCTCTTTCGGCGCGACCTGCTTGTTATTTTTTTTTTCTTTCAACGCGAGTGAAATTTCACAGTGATATATGTATTTGTTTTTATGCTACATTGCTGTATGTGTCGCAATAATTTTAGGGGGTATAGTGTGGACGAGACGTGATTGCGTACCGAGTGGGACACCGTTAATCTTCAGTGAGAGAGAGAGTTTCGGTTTAATTTGCGCTCTAGTTCGCCAAGTCGCGTGGCTGGAAGATAGCTGGAATAGAGTTAGCAAAAGGAGAGTATAGGATAGGACTAAGGGGGGGAAGGGAGAAGGCGCTTAATTTAAGTTTTAACTGTGTTAAGTGTATTAGGATGACTGCTCTGCGGCTTATGCGAAGGGAGAGGGAGAGAGAGAGAGAGAGAGAGTGTATGCGGTTAAAAGTTGGAAATTTATGAAAATAGTTTGTTAAGATATGCGCCCCTGGCGTTTTGTACCTTAGTTGCGGGGATTTTTGTCGTTACTAATTGTTGCAGATTAAAAAGCGACGGGGGAACAAGGAGGTTGGGAGAAGGAGGGAGAAAATTAAACTGCGGTCTTGCTAAAAATAGATTATTAGTAATGCCGGTGAGTTTAATGAAATTGTACAAGGAATAATTATCGTCGACATGGTAATAATCTCTTGGAAATCTTTTTACGTTAAAAGTCGATAGATTACGTTATTTGTGTAACGAATTATACAAAGCGAATGGTAAGATCCTCTTTCTTTCTTTTCTTCTTACTGTATAATTTCCAATAACCGAATTAGTCACCATAATTGAGAAATCTCATTCAAAGCGCTGCCGCCGTCACGAAGATTCGTATATTGCATTAGAAGTGTCGCGCTTAAAAGGCGTAAAAGGCAATAAGCATAAAACGTGCTTATCCTTTGTGTTGAAAATTGGATTCTCCAAGAAATCCTCCTCAGCAGACATTCACCTCCCTTGAAACCCGAAAATTCACTTTACCCAAAAAGCAGCAGCAGCAGCAGCAGTAGTGACGGCAGACCCAATCTCCACAGAAATACACACCCATCCGCATCACGTCGTGGAATCCCACTCGTTTCATCCAGATAAAAGCGGCCAATTTGCGTCATCCCTCCTCCTTGCGGCAATTCCGAAACTCTTCTGTAGAAATTCTGAGACTCGCTTTTTTCTCTCTCTCTCTCTCTCTCCCTCTACATATCCATTTCATTAGCGTCCGACGACATACGACTAATTTCCGATCGTTGCATTATATATAGAGACACGGTCACGAAGCTATACATATTGTATACCTAAGCATCTTTTTACCATCATCGCACATTGTATACACACGCGTGACTACGATCGATTACTATACATCATCACGGTGAAAGTATCACACAACGAGGAGCGTCGCACAGGATGGACTACTACGCGTTTTTACGCTGTCACTCGCGTCATTAGTATACTCAAGCGTCTCTCTATGTGTATATATACGAAGAGACACCATTAGGGTCGCTGAAATTAAAATGTCATCCGGCGTGCTCGTGTACACGCGTGCGTATATGCAAGAAGAAGTATATGAATGCCGAGTTTTTTTCTTAAATGAAGATGGATGATTGCTCTCTCTCTAATAGTTGTCGCCAATTAAGCTTTTTGTCGGTCGTCCGTGCGCGCGCGCGCGTATATAGACGGCACTTTTAGAAGGAGCGCAAAAGTTTGGTAAGTAGGACAAAACGGCCGTTAAGATCATTGTCGCATCAGGTTAGTAGTAGATGAGGATTTTGCATGACGCGAGAGATACTCTATAGGTGTGTATATGTGTTATAATAATAACACTGCGGTAGATTCAAACTAGCTGATAAAATTTTCGCGTTTCACGTGGATATAACAATAGTAGGTGCAGTGCCAATAAAGTTCGCTCCTTCCATATACTCTCTCTCTATATATATATATATATATATATATATATATATATATACACACGACAAAAAAATAACTTTTACAACTGATATATGTATATAATATGTATTTATATATACCAGTAAGTTGTGTCGGTCGCTTTGTCCGTGGCTACACTATACAAACTATCGTTCTCTATCTAACCGCAACAAAAGAATATAACCAAGCTAACCGAATGCAGCTGACAAATTTGAAATTTATCGAGCGGCACCGCATGTCCCTCGTCCTGTTCCCGACCGCGAACAAACGGCTGCGCTTCTATCGCGTGTAAGCTAGCCCACGGAAAGCTCGACCACCATTCCTACCTCCTTCTCTCTCTACGCTCGATCAGGCGAGGTCAGAACACCAAGCTACGAAGAAGAAGAAGCGACGAGCCGAAGGGAGAGAGAAGAACCACGTCTACTACTACCGAACCCCCGAAGGTCGTCTTCGTCGTTGTCTTCGTACATGCATTTATATATATACATACAAACGTATCGTCTTCTTCTTCTTCTCCTTATATACAGTGTATATACATATACATACTTGCTTATATGAGCGACTACTTCGTTGTCACCAGCGATTTTACATTGAGATATATAAAAAAACCATGCGTACTCCCAGCAGCTGCCTACCACCACTACCACCAGAAGGTCGAGTATAGTAGTAGGGCTTTTATTGCGCTTTGTTCCTTCGCGCGCATTGCAGGCAGCAAGAGAGATATAGGGGAAAGAGTTATGGGCGAGTTTTAGAGTTTAGCTTCGAGGACGCGCACAAGGAGGAGGAGGAGGCGGATAATTTGGGCGCGCTTCGCCGCAGTGTGCAGAGCGTTTTAAAGGCTTCGAGGCCGCGTTTTGGGTCAAAGTTGTTAAAGGGATATCGTGAGAGAGAGAGAGAGAGAGAGAGGTAGGTTGAGCAGCTGCCAGGTACCCTGGGTCGTATATGTGTGTTATACGTATACGTATATGTATATACATATAGAAGTGACGCGGACTTTCAGGAATGCGCGCGCCTAGAGGAGGAGGTAGGTATATATATATATGTGCGTGCGACGCGGATGTGGTGATGGTATAAGGAGGGCTCGAGATAGGATGTTGAAGCGTGTTATGCAAGTTTTAGGCAGCTTGGTAGAAATCTGGATTAAAGAGGTGGTTAAGTTTTAGTATAAGATAGAGAGAGAGAGACCGTGAGATTAGGTCGTTGAAAATTATTATCGCGGATGTATATATAAAGGATTTTACCTATAGACGAGGGTAACTGTATATACATGATTAATGTAATAATTCCGTCATCATCGTGTTATCAGTTACGTAATTCCATCGTAATGATCCCTCGATACGCGCGTCTCTTTCTTCGTGAAAAACGCCATTACAGTGCAACAAAGTCACTCCGATCAATCGGCTGCCAATACGATGCTGTGTATTATATACCACCGCGCCCATCGATATATCCACGATAAAATCAATAACCCATCGCCGCAGTGAACGTAAAAAAGAAAGATAAAAAGATATTCCCCTCTCATTAACTCACTAATCTTCCCCCTCTCGACCGACAATAACGACGCACACGTCCGCGGGAAATTCCTCTCTTCCTCGTCAATAAAGAAGAGAGTATCTCTCTCTCTCTCTCTCTCGTGAAATGAAGCTCGTGCGGGAGTGATACCCGTGCGCGCGGTCGAATCGAAACGTGCCTCATTACGGGGGCCTTCGCAAATGGCAGTCCCATAATTACGGGTTCAATGCGCGAGCAAGCGAACGAACGAACGAACGAACGGAGAGGCGAGGCGCGCCTCTATATACTCCTTCTTCTTATGGCTCTCTAGCGAACGGACGAAAGGTCATGGGGTGGTCGATGCGTCTATATATATGTGGTCGCGAGTGACCGGTCGGTCAGTCAGTTAGCTGCTGCTGCTTGTTGATAGGATGTGTGGGTATGAGTGTACAGTAGCGTACAGAAGTATTTCGTAGGGGAACAAGTGTAATAATCAGAATACCTGGTCGTTTTTTTTTAATGAATATGCAAGAGAAAGATTTAGAAAAATAGTTGTACTTAAATGTCGTCACGTTCATTTATGTTATATACATTTATACGAAAAAATAAATTTTCATAAATTTAAGGTTAGTTTTATAACTATGTTTTATAAAGGAAATTATTGTTAAGGTTTTTAACCTTGATAAGGGGTTCTCTATTTAATGCAGTCGAAACTTTCCTGTTAAAACTACTTGCGGAGAACGATACCATCCAACACTTTTAAGCTAGGAAAAATGAGTAAAGTCATACTCATGATATATTTTCACAAAATTCTTCTAGACTAATCCATACCTCATCAAATATTTCTATAGAAGCAAACTGTATAAAATATTATTAAATTTTTCGGAATTCAACACATCTAGCACCTGTATAATTTATATTTAAAACATATAAAACCATTACAAACTCCAACTACTTATTTCAAATTCAATCATTTCCAACGTCCTCTTACCCACAGAACCAGATTTACCAACAACGTCCATACAACGGGCACTAAACTTCCCCCTCCGTATACACGACTATCCTACAAAGTCATTATCGCTCCACGCTATATTACACCTTGACGTAATGGCTTTTCTCTCCCTCCACCTCCCTCTCTCTCTCCCTCTCTCTCTCTCTCTCTGTGCATTTGAATCCTCATATCCCATCCCACTGCCATGCCTATATATCGCATATGCACAATGAGCTCACCAGAGAAGAGGATCTGAAGAGGAGGATATTCCAATTCGTCCTTGAAGCTAAGCTATAGCAACGCGGAGTCAGAGGGAGGGTGGAAAATAAAAGAAACGTGTGTGTGTGTGTATATATATATATATACATACACACACAGCTGATCAGAGCGCGCGTGCGATCGGACGTCTAATTAGCAGGCAAAAACGTGCTCTTTCATTTTACTACTATGGAAAGTAATCGGGCGCAGATCGAATCTGCCCCCGCGAACGACGACGTGCTTGCATTGCCAAGCAGCGAAGACCTGCTCTGTTGTGTCGTCTCTGTCTGCCACGCGTTCGTGCATCTTTTGAGGGAGAGAGAAAGAGAGAGCATACGTAAATTAAAATCGCTAACGAAGCCCGGGGATGATGACGACTATTCAGTGTAGCACGCGATGACGTGCACCGGGTATCTATATAATAAAGTCGAGGGACAAGTGGTCGGTAATGTATTTATCTATACACGATTTCTCTGTCAAAATTGTCTTAATTTAGTCTCTTTTTGCGCTAATATATAGGCGTGGGATTCTGGTTGGACGAACCGATTTTTTTCATCCGTTAAAAGCTTGTGGAATCTTTCTCGTGCATCGTGTATCTTTGTCCTTTGGGGACAAGCTTTTCTGCATATGCGCGATGCTTATATTTATTCACTGTCTTTTTGTAACTGCTAATTGTTTTGCGAGAAAGAAAAGGATTGAAGGTGACTCATCCGATGCTGAATAATACAGGATGATGGTTAACTAAAAAATGAAGAGCAAGTATAATCGCAATAGAAAAAGTAAAACTTTGACTGGGGGAAAATCAGTGTTGCACATTTTACCAACTCGTCGACGTATTTTATATGCATAAATTTCGCTTTCAAGGTTAATAATCGATTCGCTTCACCGGCATCGAGATCATTTCGTGAAAAACTATTTAATTTTTCCACGCACTGCAAAACTTGAAATAATATAGACAAGTTAGAGCGCAAAGTTCTACAAAGAAAATTAATTATCATAAATAATGCAGAGGTATGTAAACAGAGCAACACACCACTACGAAAGAGTGAGAGAGAGCTCGCGCACAACCGGTTCATCCTCTAAAATAATTGCATTCGATGTACCCACATTCCATGGCCCCGTTCTTTATGCATCCGCGCGTGCAAGTGCAAAACGAGACTTGCGACGTACACTCGTGCGCGTTGATTATTCACCAGAATTTTAGTACTACCTGCCGTAGCAACATTTTCCCAACGACTTGTACGCATCCTCACTCCTCTCCCTTCCACCACCACGATACTTTTTTTTTTGCACCCCCATAACCATAATCCTGGCGCGTAAATAACAATGCCCGCGTCGTATCGTCCAATCAGTTGAATCTCCCTCTTGCAAAAGAAGGATTACAGACACGATTGTGTATAAGGCTACTGTGAATTCACGAAGAAGAGATGAACGTTGCTATGCTCCTTCTTTTGCTCGGCGTCGATTTTCCCGTTTTTATTATCATCGCGATCGCGAAAAATCAGCCCCGAAGAGTCTGACGAGGAGACGCGCACTGCTGCTATTGCTGCTGTGGCATTATTTATGGGGCAATAATTGTCGCCGGCACGGCTGGTTCATTTTACCTGCCGGCGATTGCAACTCTTCATATACACACACATATATGTGTATATGCGTATATATTTGTACTTAAAGCGTGTATATATACGTGTGGATTTGTATTTTTCCATCGATTTCTCGCGCAACTACTTAGTCTGCGATTTATATTTTATGGGTCTACGCGAGTGCAAGGGGTGTGAAGAAGAAGAAGAAGAGGAAAGACATACAATTGCAGCGAATCGTTTGGTGCAAATATTGAAGTACTATTAAATGACTCGGCGAGATTATTTTTCCTCCTTGTATAGTTTAGTTCTAATACACGTGTATATATCATAAGCTCTATACGCGGGTATGGAATATTTATCGGCGACTAATTCGATGGGACTCTAATATGCGCCAGCGAGTGCGAGACTGAGGTTTATAGCAAATTAGAAGACTGTCAAAGTATCGGCGTTTGTATATATATTTAATAACGCTCCGCGTCGCAAGATTATTACTTCGAGGCGATTTATTCTGCATAAATTCTGTCTGCGAGAAAAGTTTTACGACTTTTCTAATACTGAACGCGTATATGAGGTGGTGTATATATATGATTTTTTTTTAAAAAGAAAAGAGGCGAAGAGAGGAATTTATAAAATATTGAAACAATAACGTCGAGGGAGGATATTGCGAAAATGAAAGAATGTTTAAATTATTGGCAATAACGATAGTTTACGGCTGGATAAAACTGATTTATTAACGAAGCGTTGAGGTAGTAATAAAATTTTCTACGCGCGCCCAAGAATTGCCGCCGAAGAAAACGACTACGATTCTGAAAATTGTTTTCTGAAAATTTATTCTGATATTACACAAATTAACGAGCTATTCGAGAACTCTCGGAGCCAAGGCGCAGATACAACACTTCCAAGGGAATAAAGCATCCTGATCCAGCAATTATACTCAACTAAGAAACTTCTCTCCTCCCCTTTCTTGAGAAAAAAAAACAACCTACCACTCTAAAACGAAGCAGAAGCGCGCAGCAGCAGCAGCAGCACACTGCCCCGGACAAAGCATAAAAATGTTTTAATGAGGCCAAACTATTCCAGTCCGTTGCTCCCTTTCGTCGGCACGCCGTCGAAAATTCTTATTCCATCCCTATATACTCCCTGAGAAAAAAGCCTCTCCTCTCTTCTCTCCTCTCTCCTCCTTCTTCATTGCTCTTATTCCACCTGAGGCGGGCATATACGCACAGTGCGCCGCTGGTAGTGCAAAAAGCGTCTCTCGTACTTTCGGTATAATCGCCGCGCCGCTGTATAGCAGCAACAGCAGCAGCAACAGCAACAGCAGCAACCAGTAAAACGTTCCTTTCCTTTTTCGACCCGCGGCCGGCGAAGAAGAAGAGCAGCAGCAGCAGCAGCAGCATCGCGGCAGAAGCTACTGAAGTTCATTCACGTAAATGCGTATCCGGACGACCTTGACGGCGTGGTTGCTGCTGCAAAAGAGGGAGAGGGAGAGAAAGAGAGAGAAGAGAAGAAGTATGCTCAAGAGTAGCATGGCTCATTGGACAAGTATATAGCAGCAGCAGGAGCGCGTTATATTGTTACTCGCGACTATATATATGTTGGTTAATATCTGTAGTAGGCCAGGGGCGTGTCGAGTACTCGCTTTCTCCCTTAGGCACGTATATATGTATAAGATACACGCAAACATACGCTCGTATGTATATATATATATGTGTGTGCAAGACTTGAGGGGGATATATCTCGCGGTTTTTATCTCGCGCGAGATAGGTTAGTGAAGCGGCGAGATAACGCGCGTGAGCGCACTATGGGTTAGCGAGGATTCCCGCGCGCGTGCGCGCGTGCGCGGCTGGGTTGCCATGTTAGTGTGCTGCGAGTAAGAGAGAGAGAGAGAGAGAGAGAGATAGAAAGAGGAGGATTTATGACGTAGATAGCGAGTAG
>JAYJLV010118189.1:0-10764 GCA_036873485.1 Torymus texanus | reverse complement strand
TTTTTCTCTGGAGGCATTAGGGTCTATAACTCTGCAGAGGTTCATGGTATGACATTACCTACAACCTCTGTGAGTTTAAAAAAAAATTGGGATTCCGGAACCCTAAACCTCTCCTAGTAAGTATACTACTTGTTTTCGCGCAACCGAAGCTTACGATATATATATCATCTTATTTCCTTTATTGGTATAATATAAGGCAGGCGAGCGCAGCACTTTTTTGGACACACTGCCTAATACAATGTTATCAATGGGATAAAAAAAAGAAACAGATCGAAATTAAGCGAGCGAGGCTCGTTTTTTCTTCATTTTAAATCGGTAACTCGAAATGCTAAAGTAAAATAAGTGGAACTCGAGAAGATGCCTGCGGTGCATGGGATTACGTATGATGCACTGGGTTATGAGCGGATGCTCGAGAATCGTCTACATCTGTATATAAGTAGAGCGTTCCATCAGGTTATTAATCCCGAATTAAAAACGCCCCATTTTTGAGAAACGATATAGATGACACTACCTATAATGTTAGTAGTAGTTCTACACCTGGTTCTACAAAAATTATCCCATGTAATTAGAAATCTGAAACGATGAAACCTATTTTTCATCCCTGAATCCATACCGATTTTTCTATTTTTTTATTTAAAGTAAGATTTAATAATTAAATATATTTTAAATAAAACTCGAGTCCACAATATTATACTTTGCGCTGTTAAAAATTAGGACACCAGTAGTCGAAAGAAAATAATATATATAGTATCAAATCGAGAGCGTATACATTACACAATACGCGCGTGTGTGTGTGTATATATACACTCGAGCGTCTATTCTCTCTCCACTCGTGCATTATAATACATTATTCGCTTTTCCCTCCCGTCACGTGTAATCGCAATTACGTCGTATGACAGGTACGAGAGACGTGAAGGGGCGCGCATCGCCCGCACAATAGACTATATATATGCACGCGCTTGAGCTCGCGCGCGGGAAAACCGTTCGTGCTAAAAGCATCGTTTCTCTCTCTCTCTCTCTCTCTCTCTCTCTCTCTCTCCCCGCGAAAGAAAGAGAAAGACTTTGTTGTCTGCGCCGTAGATATAGATACCTATATACTTTATACGTATACAATATATGCGTGATATGCGAGAGCATATCATAAAGTATTATGAGAAAGAGATCAGTCAGCTGGCGCCGGAGCTCTGCGTGCATGTCCGCGGGCGGGAATCGGTCACTCGCAAGAGTCACGTGGACCGGCTATACGAGAATCGCGTCATCGATTACGTGGCGGCTCTATATATATTTATGTGTGAGCGGAGGAACAGCATAGTTCCGGTCTAACTCCGGGTCACGAGGGTGGATATAGTAATCTTTTTTTTTCTCGAAAGAAAGCTCAGTTAAAGTTGATTACCGTTTACTTTTTTTTTTAAGTTTTTTTTTGTCGTTGGGAGAGAGTAATGAACGGGGGGATTCACGTTTCGCAAGAAATTTAAAACCTATACAAGGGGAAATTTGGTAACGGTAAATTACCTAGGATACAGCCCGACGTCCTATACGAAAAATTCGACCACTTACGGGACGATTTTTTACGGATAAATTGCTTATTCCGGGGAAAATTGCCGCGAAATTGCGAATCATTAGTCGCCGTAGCACTTTTTACTTTGGATCCTTTTTTTTCGCAACTCTCCGGCAAGCGTCGAAAAGCGATAATACCATACAATTCCACTGACGTCGGCGAAAAACCATCATCATTCGCCGCTAAACCATATCATCTTCCGAACGTCGGATTTTCAAAGCAACTATATACAATAACGACGGTGGTTGTATACCCGCAGAAGAGACTACACATACGGAAAGATCTTACGTAATACCCTCCGCGTGAGAAACGCATCGATTGAGCTATATATACATACATATCGATATCAACAACCCGCACTTATCACGCTACAAATTTTCCTCCCCTCGGTGTCTGAAATTTTTTTTTTTTTTAATTACGCGGACAAACATAGTACGATGCAAGTATACAGCAGAGCAGTGCAATTATCAACATCACACTATATATATTACTATACGGGTGGTGGACCTGCACGCACGTGGAAAGGAGAAGAAAAAAAAATGACACGCGGTAATTTACAATCGCGGTGCGTTTGTTTTAGTTTTCGCAACGAGGTCCGGCTCCCCCCACCTTATATACCTATACACGTATATTCGCGCGTACATAGACAGACATGGGCGTCATATTTATCGAAACAGGATTCTGTTAAAAGCGCGTGCAATGACTCACTATCTCTATCATTACCAATTCAGTGTGTAGCAGTACTCGCGCGCAGTGCGCGTTTTTAATCCCGACGCCATTCACTCCGTGCGCGCGCGCGCGTTCCAAATTAGATCCTTTTAAATAATAGGATACGGGATAAGTAGCGCTGAAGCTCTCTCTCTCTCTCTCTCTCGCTCGGTTTGTCTCGCTAAATTATTAATTAAGAGGTGATTATTTTCGTCATTAGCGCTCCGGTAATTGCCGATCTACGATGCTCGTTTTATTTCGCTTTTTTACCCTCTTTAGTTTCTTTTTTTTTTGTTCTGAAAAAGAAAAAAAACAAACGAAAACATCGAAAGTGATGAAAAACTATATAGAGGCGTCGAAATATTTTCTCCGTCATATATATAAGCATAATAATGCTTTCTCTTTAAAGAAAGCAGATGATTTATACACTTTTTGCATCATTCCGCTGATCAAGTTTATTAATCCCATTGAAAATCAATTTAACTTTATATGTATATAATACATCAGCTCTTGCTAATTAATCGTTCATCTATACACAATGCATATATAAACACGCTATACATATATACACCAATAAAGTACAATCTATTACTCTATACACGTAAGAGTTCAAGGCGAGCGATTTAATAAGTCAAAATTGATTTATCGCTCGCATCGAGCGTAGATATATAGCAACGATTAACCCATTAAGCCAATTTTTGCCTAGTTATACAGATTTTCCAATCAGCCGCGCACCAACAACCAACCCCCTTTCAAAACTAAAAATAACCGCTACGACAATTATCTCTCTCTCTCTCTCTCTCTCTCTTTCTCTAGTGCAGCAACCTTTATTTACCCACTACGACGCTACCCTAAGTCCCCAAGTGAACCAATAGGATGCACTTCGAATAAGATGGCGCTTGTACTCGATGGCAACTGATGTGCCAATCTTCTATCACCTATCGACATAGATTTTGAAAAATTGGCCAATGAAAGTTGTAAGACGAGGTCCAGGAGAAGCAAACGTACAGTACAGTACTTGTGGACAGTGCCACAGTAAACAGTGCTGGACACACTACGGAGATCCAGTATCTACAATAAGCTGCTCTGCTTGCTCTGTTTCTTCTGTCTTGAACTGCTAACTAAACCTGCTTCTAGCGCCTTATTGGTTAACTCCATCCACGCCAACAGTTTCTTCAAAGAAATCAATATACTTACCAGTAGAAACATGCTTAGCAGACGAGGCAGATACTTAGTACAAGCGAAACAATTGACGGAGCAGTTCATTATGAAATTCTCGTTAAACGAGTGGAATCCGTGAATACGTATATGGACTATGGACGCCGTAGTCTGCGCCATCTACGCCGTGTATTCAGCTGATTGGTTAATTCTTTTAAGTAACTGTTGGAATGGTTGGATTGTTGGAATCGTCCAATCAGTTGAATACTGACATCACGACGCAGATGGCGTCTATTGTATTTTCTCTGGGTAAGAATGGTATATTCTGTTGATAGACGGCGGAAATTGGGCACAGTAGCGTAGATACCTAAGAATTGTACGTAGACATTCAACTCTTGACTGAGATGTTCATTCGTCATCCATGTTGTCGAAGTGCTCATTACTAGAAATAACTGAAAACGCTAAGGTATACAATTCATTTCAAAAGAACTTTTGTAACTTTTAAATTAGAGGACGTGGTCTGGAGCCGATACCTCTTTAAGGAAGAAAAAGAAAAGAAAAACTTAAATTAATATAGTTATTGGCACCACTTTGTGTTATTGCGTACGCTCTAAGTTTCTATTATAGCATATTCAATGGGAACTTCCGCAATAAATTAATTTCTAGTCTACACGATCTGAGAAAGTGTAATATATTTAATATTTATATAATAACAAGCTAATGTCTTTTTGAGTAGATTATCCTATTCAAATTTTTCTTAGTCAAGAGCAGATATAGGTTATAGTTCTGTTTATTACATTTGGCCAGTTATTGTAAGTACTTAACATCTGATCAAATATACATATACTTTTTTTAAAATTAATACCTTCAGTAATATTAATTCGTTTATACTATATATGTTTAACAGGATTGTTGCTACATTGTAGTTTATCAATTATGGGTGGAAATCGAGACTTTGAAAACTCTTTTAGTTTTTCAGGAGCAGATATAATGAAAATTTCTCATAAGTGGAAAATATATAATTTTAGTATTCTTAGTGCAGATACTGGAAGTAATATTCTTTCACCATTATTTCTATCTTCTAACAATAATGCTATTAAATGGGCTCTACAGGTTTATCCTGAAGGTTATACTGAATCATTAAAAAATTATTTGGGATTATTTCTTAAGCTGAAATCACTACCTAATGGAATGAAACTTAAAGTAACTTATCAGCTTAGTATACTTGATAAAAATCACGAGAAAGGTTTTGTAAACAAATATGAATCTATATTTTCTGAGCCTAATGAGGCAAAAGGAACATGTACATTTGTTTTGAGAAATGATATAATGAATGATATTTATTTGCCAAGTGATTGTCTTACAATACAATGTGATATGACAGTAGGAATAATGAATGAAGTTATAGAAAGTTGTGCCAATTTTAATAAGATAACAGATAAAAAATGTCAAATTGGACTTTTGACTGGCTATGCATCTTTTTTGAACAATGAACATTTGAGCGATGTCACTATTATAATCTCAAATAAAAAATTACATGCACACAAGTTAATTTTGTCAGCTCACAGTACAGTGTTTTCAGCTATGTTTAAGAATAGCATGAAAGAAAACCATAATAATATAATAGAAATAACTGATATTAAATACGAAGTATTTCAAGAGTTATTGAGGTTCATTTACAGTGGAAAAATTAATAATATTGATATCGTAGTTAATGATTTATTAATTACGGCTGATAAATATGATATTCCTTCATTACTAGTTAAATGTGAACAATATCTTCAAAGCCATTTGAGTCTAGATAATGTTATTGATGTTCTTGTACTTTCTGATAATCATAATGCTAATAATCTTAAACAAAGTGCTATTAAACTATATACTGCTGATAAGGGAGAAATTGTAGACATAAGCAATTTTGATTTTATTAACAAATTGAAACCTGATACAGTTAAAAAGATTTTAAAAATGGGAAAAAAGGAAATATAATGTAGAAGTTAATTTACATTTAAATCAAACAAAAATTTTTGAAGAATTTATTAATATATATGTTAATATATTTTATAATGTTAATATAAGTGATTGAGTTTATGAATAAATAAAAAATATATTGATTAAAAACACGTATCCCTTGTATTTATTGCATTTATCAATTTATCAAATATAGAAACTTTTATCTACTTCAATTATTTATATGGAAAAAATCCTGGCATACGCATTTTCCGCACTCGCTCATCGCTCAATTGGTCATCTGACTTGTGGCTGCTATTGTTGAGTATTGTCCCGATAATTCATCTGACAAATAGATATCTCTATTTTAATATGTCATAATTGCAATCCAATACAAAAAAAAACTTCATTTAGTAGGGAAAGATAGTAGTAGTTTCGGTTATACTATTTCGTATGCTTCACAAAATCGATAAGATTAACAATGTTTATTATAGAATCGGATTCTTGATCGTATTTGTAAATGGCAGTAAAGTTCTTCTGTGTTAAAGCACTACAGAAATGTGGAAATTATATTCTGATATGACTATGCGTTAATTTCTATGAAAATTCGTGAAAAAGATATTTGTTTTGTTGTATTTACCTCATTTTATCCCATGACGTGTTATTCATTTTGTATAGTATCTGTGTTCAATAATGTATATACTTTTTCACCATAACTGAGACAAAAATACTACATTAGTGTTTTTGAGCGTTTGAGCGGGGAGCGAAATAGTGCGGTACTTTCGATCACGGTATGGTGAAAAATAATAGTATATACGCGCCACAGGAAGAAAGTTGACCAATCCAAATGTTGTATTTGCCATTTACATGAACTGTAGACGATTTAAGTTTCTTCCTCCCTAGATGTGTAATATTATTGCTATATGGTATCGTAAAAAATATGATATATAAGTATAAGAACAATCTGCTTTTGTAACTTTTTAAAATATGCTTTTATATTGATTAGTAAAAATAATTAACATATTTTCATATGCTCATAAAGATTTTTAAATACATGCGGAAAATTATTATTTGTAGAAATAATAGTTGTGTTACAAAGTTTTTCATCTTTCAACTAATAAAACGAGAGTAGTTTGATCGTGACTGCACATCAATAGAATATATAAATTACAAAAAAATTAGAATTTTATAAATATTATTATTTCATACTAACTTACAGTAGGTATAACGTATAAAAAAATATTCCTCTAGCAGGAAGCAAAATTATAAAAGCGGAGATTATATAAGAAAATATCATGATGGAAAATATAGTATATGAAGATGTAATAGATAATAGCATATAATATACCTCTTGCATTTATTTCTTACCAATAACAATTAAGATATCAATTTAAATTATATTAATTGGAGTAGGTCGATCTTTTGATATAGCTCATATGAAGAAATCGATATAATCAGTAAAATTACAGCGTTAAGTTGGTAGCCCCGATATTTCGAAGACATCAAGCCGTAATCGTTGCCAAACGCTCAGTTCATTGCTCCAAAGTTTCGTTTTTGAGCTAATTTTTCGGAAACTTCACTCTTGATTTATCAATCTTAACAAATAATCAAAACAGTCACTTTGGCGAGCATCACAGCGTAGATTATTTTTTCGTCTTGATAGATATCCTTATATAGGCTACGGGGTATAGGTAGATATAGTTTCGCCAGGCGGCAGGACTGAGCGACTTGAAGAGGAGGCTTAATTGAACGTAGGACCGTTGCTGCTGTATATATATATAGTGCCGCGTGAAGTGGCGCCTGTCGAGAACCTCATTACCAAGCGCTCGTTATAACGCAGCACCGAAGAAAACGTTGGATCCTTCAGGTGCAGGATAACGTAATTTTCTTCTTTTTGCTTATTTTTACCGAGTATTAATTTGCTAATTGGTCTCTTTCAATTGATTTTCATACACGCGTATATTTTTTTTTGTTCTCAATTTGAATCGCTCGCTGTGCTATGCTGAGGTAAAAATACTTTATTTTCTTTTTATCTTTATTTTATAAGTGTTAACCGAATTTTTAAACATTAGAGATAATAAATAGTCACCGCTGCAACCAAGACAGCAAGACAAAGCCAATAAAAATAGAAGAAGAAGAAGAGATAATAAATAAGCTTGGCGTTATATGAATGTTTTAGAAACATAGTAGGTATTATCTAAATATTTTTAACTGCACCAGTCATGAGTATATTACAAACAAGATTAACAAAACGAATATTATTTATTAGTTTATAATATATGTCTGAACAGTATAAGATTGATATTTATTATAAAATTATTAAAAATTATTAAATAAATTATTAAATAATTTTTTTATTTCCAAAAGACAATCGCGTATTAGTTTTTATCGACCAACTTTCCTTTTCCGAATGGATATACAAATAGAGTGGTTCTATAATTACTCTGCCTTATATCAAAAGGATGAGCATTCATTAACGATCGAGTCGACATTGTGTTCCTCTCTCGAAGCATCTCTTGCTTTCGACTTACGTTACACCTGTTACACGGAAGAAAAAGTCGTAGTATTGACAATTGGAAATCTCGTTTGCGGAAAGCCACGCGCCGACAAGAGCGAAGAGACTCGTTCTCTCAACGCCTCTCTGCGTATACAATGCAGATTGTATACGCGCTGACTTTTTAACTTTCGCAGTCTTATGAGTATATCGTCGCCGTTGTCTTTGTCATCGCAGCCACATGTGAGTGCAGAAAATCCAGTTCGCCGCGTTTTACTTCCCTATTTTACCGGGAAAGATGGTTATCCTTTTATTTTTTTTTCTCTGTTGCCGTATGCGCGTAGTACGCGTAACCTTGTCAACGTAATAAGGTGGCGTTATCGGAGTAAGAAAAGGCTGTGTGTATGCATGTGTGTTGTGATGTAAGAGATTGGAGAGAGAGTATTTTTTTTTTTTCATATAGGCAGACACGAGTCTAATTGGTATTTATGAAGTGATTATCTACGTAGATTAGGCGGCGTAAAGTTCAGGGCTGGTCTAGGGCAAGTTTCTAATGATAATATCAGGTGTGATCGTATCGAAATGGTCGCTCCAAGTAATTATCTAATAAGTTTGATAAAAAAAAACTCGCGTTAGTGTATTATTTCACGGTTTCCCGTGTGTGAAAAAAAAAAACAAACAGTTTCGGCTCTTAAAAGTAGTCTGGCGCTGAATTATAGCTAATGAGAGCGATTTCAGTCTTTTTTCTGTAGACTTTCGATTTCCCTTATGCTTCGTTCTGAGGATATTTCAAACTTCACGTGAGCTAGAAGTTTACATCCTTATGACGTTATCAAAGGATTCAATAAAATATGTGATTACATAACTTATGCAATGTTAATAACCAATAAAATGTATTTTTAACATTAAATGTTTTAATAAAATATACTTAGTTGAAATATCAAATATAATGTTTATATCCTTAATCAAAGAATTTTTTTAAAAAAACTTCGTTATGATGCAACGGTACAAAGTTTAGCTTTGTGAAGTTACGTTATATTTAATATTAAATTTTAAAGGTGCAAACCACTGTTTATTACAGAAAAATAATAAAATCTAATCAAGGGAAAAAAATATTTTTATAATGTTCTATATCTAATGGGAACTTTTCTCATTTATAAGTGTTGATATTGATGTTATATCAAGTTTAATTTTTTAATAAGGTAATCTATATTCACGTAATTCTTAGATATATTGTCGTAAAATTTAAAAACAATTTTTGATGAATTTTCACATGATATATGATTCATATCGTAATCGTCCTTGGATTAATTTGATATTTCGAGGGTATCTTTTCATATTCTTTGTTTCTTAATGACTGACAAAGAACGTTTAAATAGTTAGAAAAAAACATTTTCAAAGATTTTTATGTACATTTTAAAATTCTGCTCCATTTATTAAAAAAAAAACCATTATCAAAACATACTTTCAAAATTTCAAGTCAATCTGATGGCAATTGTACTTGGAACCGTATATACCACACAAAAATTCATCGAAATTTGCATTTGGACTTCCCGGCAGTGTATTTAATGCTCATATAAATATGAATAACTTAAAAAAGTTAGGTTTAAATCACCGCTAATTTAATATTTTAAAGTAGGAAAACTTTCTTTTAGACAGTAAATTATTGTTTAAATATTTTATTTTCTCTCAGCATTAACAGTATACCTTAGCCTGTTGGTAATGACATTCAGTACAAAAACTTTGAAAAGTACCGAATCTGAGGAAAATTTTCAAAAGCTCGGATGATACTTTACACTTTCGTATAAACAACATAAACCATGTAAACGATAAAAATTCTCCCGTACAAATAACCACGATAAACGTGAACCAGAATGGTCAAGGATATCCGTACAATCAACCGATATCTGCAGTTCTTTTTACACACCAATATACTTACACCTTTAAGAACCAGACAAAAATTCGCCACAGTCCCTCAGACCCAAACTCGCAAACTCACCATCCAAAAACACTCTTTCTCTCCAACTTTTTTCCCTCGTCCTTCCACCCTCACAGTTCTTCTCACCCACATCCATATATACATATACATAATACCTCCAGACACACATACATATAGAATTACCGCTCGCAACGCTTTCTCCAGTGTGCTCGTGTATATAGCATCGGTTGCGCAACGCTTGCGGGTGCTCTCCGCGCCGAGGAAATTACCTACCGGCGAATCCGGGACAATGGGGCCCATTGTTGGCTCCCGCGGAGGCGGCGGCGGCGGCCCTGTGCTCGCACTCGGGGACTGCCCGCGAGAGAGTCTCTCTCTCTCTCTCTCTCTCTCTCTCTCTTTCTCTCTGCGCGCACGGCAGCCATGCGCCTTTCCCCCCCAGATAGTGACCCGCGTAGAGACGTACATACGTATACGTACGTACCCCCGTTGAGGAGGCCCCCGTGCCGCCACGTTGCCGCCGTTGCCGCCGCCGCCGCCGTCGGTATATAACCGCGAGCAGCCCTTTCCCCAAAGACACTCGCTAGAGCCACTCGCCGATATATACACCCATCGTCGTCGTCGTCGTCGTCGTCGTCGTCGTCCACGATCCTGCCCATATACCACATATCACTATACGCTCCCGTATATCACTGCTGTAAAGCATATCGATAGTGAGGGACACGCGTATAGGATAGAGAGAGAGAGAGTGAGCGAGACAGTGCGTCATCATCGACATCATGTGGCGGCTACTCGTCTTCGCAGGTGAGTGTGTCTCCCATCATCATCATCATCATCAACATCATCATCACCATCGTCATCTACACCTCTACCAAAGTGCTTTATCTATATACACACACACACACACACACACACACACACACACACACACACACACACACACACACACACACAAACACACAC
>JAYJLV010118169.1:0-10764 GCA_036873485.1 Torymus texanus | reverse complement strand
ATAGGTATATTATTTCTTTAGTCACATGGTCGTCTATCCTTGTCTTACACATGCAAATTTGCTATAGGTTTCGTACAGAATAGCATCATGCATTCAAAAAGTCAGTTTCGTATACATACACATGTATTTTTATATACAAAATAAAATCTATATATGATAAAAAATGGCCATAGATAATGACGGTATACTGATACAGTATGTCTATGCCGAATTTTATACATGAGTATGTACAGTCATATATATATACATAATTTTATGTATAAAAATAAATATATAAATCATTTTTTCCCGGGTTGTTTGTTTTTTTAAATTAGGATTTTGTATTGTCGTAATTATTGTAATTATTTGATCGTATTGTACTAGTCACTTAATGTAATATAGTTATTTGTAATTTTCAATCTTTTTTTTTGATTACAAGAAGATAACATCATGTAAATGCACTTGTCGTATGATTAATATGGAAACATTAAAAGTGCCGCTATCTTATTGCTAATAGTGTAGTTGGCGTTGCATTAATCATTAGACTTATCAATGAGAAGTCTATGCATGATCATCTAGTATTGCTTGTCTAATCTTCTGGGTGATTACCCAGTAACATACTAGACAGGTCGCGCGATTACTAAGATTAATTTCTGGATATAATTAAATTGTTCCGAAATATATCGTCATTTATTGACATTATCAGCAGCGATTTTCCTTATAGTAAGATATACTATTGTTAGAATAATGCACTATTGTTACGGATGGTAAATTTGATTATGCCATTAATTTAGGTTCTCATTTCTTGATTGATTATTTTTAATTTGAAATGACAATCATTTCATTGTTTCACAAATGCTCTATTATAAACATGTGATAGTTCATTCTTCTAAAAATAAACATCTCTCTTAGTTGTACAAAGAAAAACAAATGGCGCCTCGTTAATAAATAGACTTATTTTCCTCTTGGAAACAATGGGAAATGAAATAGCCATTATTTCTCCGTAAGATTCGAATTTTTATTCATGCACCCACGACATCTGTAAAACAAAGTGGAGTAAAAATATCGATGAACCATCGTGTATTCTTAAACTGGACAATAATAAACCAGCCATCAGACACACTGATCGAATCGCCTATTCAAGAGAAACCGGCAGATCGCCAAGATATCGCACGCCGTCGCCGTGGGTTTTTCCGATCTTTGCCAGACCGGTTATCTAATTGTTATGGAGGACGAGTCTCGTGTTCTCGCGCCTTATATCCTGTCGGGCGCGCTGGCGAAGATGTGTCGTTCCGACCGCGCGAATTCCTTCACTCGCATTATTCGACTGCGCGCGTATTTTTATGTTCTGATGAATTACACCATCGCGAACGTAATCGCTTAGCATAAATTTCCATACAATTCATTCCGCCTGCTACGTGGCGAGGACGAGCCAAAGCGTCAAGAAGGTTCCTCGGACTTGCACCCGGTTCGCAACGGGAATGTCCTTTTTTGGCGTCTCGCGAGATGATGCATGCGCGCGCCGGCACCAAACGAGTTTCTTTTTATTGTTTTATACCACCAAAATGGTAGAGTTAAATTTAGACAGGACCATCATCAAAACAAATAACTGTACATAATGTGATTTTATTGATCAAAATTAATAGTTCCGCGAAAATATAATAGAGGATAGTAGTTTTGAATAAAAAATGCAATAAATAAACAAATATTTTTCGAAGTTTGATTTTTTTTTTCTACGCGATAAACTGATATAAGTATAAAAACACAAGAATTTACAAAAAGTCATTTATCGCGCAGTCACTAAAATTCGTGAATTTATAAAACACTCCTATAAAACACTCGGTTTATTTAGTAAACAAAAACATACCCCTTGATGAATTTATCACTTTATACCTGATCCTGCAATAAAAACATAACGAACATCCGGGGATTCCCATGGACGTCAACACCTCAATCTACCTGAAAATTAAGAATGACGTAGAACGGCATCCGTTCCCGCCGTCGAGCATTCGCGCCGGCCTATAATAAATCCGTTTGTAGTTCTGCCGATCCACTCGAACCCACGATGATTTACAGCCTCTTTCTTTCTACCTCTTCTTTTCTATCTCTATATCTCTCTCTCTCTCTCTAATGAAAAATGAAACGAGATGACGTGTAGTCACATCCTTTCACCGCGACCGAAGGGAACGTGCGCGCGCGACGAACCGCCTACTCTCGAGGAAGTGACACACCGCCAGTGACGACAAGTCACTTACCGACCTTCAAGTACGCGAAAATCAGGTCGAATTGTGTACCACCACCTACGCACGCATAAGGATATGTGCAACGTATACGATCTAGAGCTTCCGGTTGAGCAAAGGCTGCGTGCGCGACTCAGGAAAGTTTATTAGGCTGTTATCTGACCGGCCAGCGTAAGAAGTATATTCTAATGAGCCGGCGGAATGCTGTACGTTAATGAGGTATCCATTAGCTTCTGACGATGATATCGTTGAGTTCGCCTGGTCCCGTGCGTTCATTAGTAGCTTTGTGGAAGGAATGAGCGGAAAAACGGCCGGCTTTTGCGTTATCGGTATTGCGCGGAGGAATGGCACCAGGTTGTAAACAACATTAAATTTTTTGTCGAATTTAACTTTTTACGGATAATAATGATACAGTCGAGACACGTTATATTTTTAGAGAATGATTGGACAAAATAGGTTGGTTAAAAAAGTTAGAGAAATAAATTGAATTAGTTATACTCGTCTATCCACTTTTAATTTCATCATCTATTTTACTAATGCTGTATAATGTTTGTCAAAAAAATTCTCTGTATTCTTTCTTATAGGAAAAAAGATACTTTGGTGTTGATATTTGAGATTGAAAAATGGGATTTCAGCCAAAAAGACGGAATCGCTAGACTTTTGGTGTAAAAAATAACTTTTACGAAATTCGCACCCACACGAGATCGAAATCTTCCAAAATCACTCTCCGCAAAGTTTCAAATGCGAATCGTTCTTACGCCGCATGCGTACCTTTGAGATTGCAAAACTGATACGCAACATAGGGATACTTGTTAACGTCTCAACGCGAGTAAAAAGTTTTATATCACTGTCTCTTCTACGAAGAGTTGCTATAGCAAATTCTTTCTTGGAAAACGAATTCCACATCACAGAGAAAGAGCAGCTGTGTTGTTTGTTCATCGTCCTAAAGATAAATATGTATCTTTTGTTGTTGATCAAATTCAGAATAACTTAAATACAGTGTGTTTTACAATTTCCTTACGATAAAAATCTGCGTGGGAAGAAATTAGGTCTATTCGCTATAATAAACAAAAATATTTGTATCGTATTTTTAATTAAAAGCTATTCATCTAATTTGATATGGATCTAGAAGGGTAACTTCAAATCGCGTCATTCTAGAAAAATCGCTCAAATAACATACATCGCGGTACAGAGAACAATGCCTATATAGATATAATCTTTATTAGACGCGCACGCCAAAGTCATCGTTCATTTTTGATTGCAATATTTATCTTACCCGAGCTATAATAATACTTTACGATCCTTCTAATGACAATTAATATCCGCGATCGACGATAACTCTTATAACCCCTTCGACGAATTCATTCCTATACAACATTCCTCCCAACTGCGACACGAATATACTGTAACTCATTCCCCGCGCCCAATTAGCATTCGACCGTCGCTTAATTGATCTCGACAGCGTCTTCATCGCGGCACAACTTTTCCGCTGCGTGCGTGAGCTCCCGCATGCAGTGAAAGTCTACCTGTGTGTGCGCATGCGCACAAGTAGCTATATACCTCACCCACGCTCATCTGACCTTACATCATCGGAGCATCCTAAGACCTTTCCGGCGTGCTGTGTGCGGCTGTGCGCAACAAGTCGAGTTCGTCTGAAATCCAATAGAATTCTTATATATATATATATATACTATGTATAGGTATGGTATACATAGCTTACGGTTGTCGGTACATACGCATGCGTCTTACGCAATTACACTCGCTGGCGTCGTTTTCGTTGTTTACTCTTTATGTGTTTTATTTATACGGACTAGTGGTGGTATGCATTGCTGATTTTTCCCTCACGTTCGTTCATGCGTATATTGAATTCGTAGATATGTAGATATAGGCGTGAGAAATTTCGAGACACGCGATGTTTGTGTTGGACGTGTGTTTAATTTTTTGTTTCTTTTTTTTCCTTACAAATTTTTCGAAAGCAGATCAGCCATAAATTATTTGCGAGTTGATGTTTTTCAAAGGCCTAATCGATCGTATTTACATGGTATACTATATACTTTTGCACGGCCGACATTGCGTCGCCGATGTGAATATATTAAATATTATTTATACCGAAAAATAGTAGGACATAAAAATCTTGGGTTTGATTAATAAGTCGAATAAAGTTGCGACTTGTATTTTTCTACTTTCAAGTTTGTCTTTTACCATCATTACCGCGTTGCCGCTGGCTAATGAAAAATTCATCAAAATCGATTAACTCGATAAACGCCTCGTAATTAGTCGTAATTAAAACAAAATACATCGGCGTCTCGTATTTCATGGTAAACAAACAGGAAAAAAAAAATATATTATAAAACACCACTATTTAATTACTTAATCCACTCCTTATGTCCTCAAAAGAAAGCCGATTAAATGGAAGAACCTCTAATCATTACTATATACTTACATTAAAATCTTTACACAACATGGTTACGCGCAACTCTCGCTTATCTGTAATTTCAAACAGTGCATTCAAAAACAAATATTATTTATATACGAGTGATTTTTTTCCTCACGCGTATATCCTACTCGTCTTCCATACAGTACTTATTCTGCATTCAAAAGACGTCACTTTCCCGCGCCGCAGAAGTACCCTTGTCGAATGAAAAGACAGAGACAGAGAGAGAGAAAGAACTTTTAATTCATTGCGGTTGACAGTCACGAGAGATTTCTCCGTGTACAGGTGAAACGAGAGAAAAATGATAAGATGACGCTTAAGCGCGCGCACGCGCACACATGGTTCGAACTCGCGTCGTTTTATTGCTTCGCTGACGAGTGGCTCCTCCTCTTTGCGGTTTCTTCGCTCACTATTCGCGCGTGCTATTCAGATAATTTATGCGTAGGTGGCGTTAGGTACAAGGTGTTTGTAATGCATTTTACCTGTGCTTGTATATTTTTCCTCAAGCATTGTATACCTGAAGTACATTATTTTTTATGGAATTTTCCATCGATACAAAGTATATATATATATGAGGAATCCATTTAATTGTAAAACATCATACGCTTGCTTCTTCGACAGCGTGCAATTATTCATCGTGGAGTAATTGCCTTAATCGCTGAAAAATTAAAGTTATTAAAAAATTACTTCGTTTCGTATATATACATCGTTTGAATGAAAATTTAAATTACTTTTCGTTCGCCCCTCCTGGCTGTAAATACTCTCTCTCTCTCTTTTTCTCTTGGAGAAAAAAAAAACAAAAATTCTCGACTATGAAAACCATTAGGCGCTTCCTATAATCCTACAGGTATATAAAATCGAATCGAATTAAAAATTCAAATCAACAGGCTTATCTTCAAATTAATACTCAACGGTCTGTAATCCATGTATGCTTTACGACGGATAAAAACCAATAATACCTTTATAGTGGCTCCTCTCTAGCGCTCATGCGCACGTTAATAACTCAGTCGAAACATAAATCGGCAACAATTAATGCTCACACGCGCTTGCGCGCCTGGTAATCAACGCCTCGACAAACGACTCAAAAAGTATTCTTCTTTCTCTCTCTCCGTCTCTCATTCAATACTTATTTCAAAACATTTCTCCACCTCCAATTGCGCGTCTATCCACGTCACTTTCTCACGCGTCATCAGTGACAATTATTTATCGCAACAGCAACAGCAGCAGCTGATTACAAAGCTTCATGCGCATACAGTGTAAACATTGGTATTTATAACGGGTGCGCAAAAATCTTTGATTCTTGCGACATCGATGTAATGCTGAAGTCACGCGAGCGATGCGCACACGCACGTGCGACGTTATATCCGTATGATGCTCTATACAAGGATACACATGGCCTCGATTTGTATTTACGATGAAGTATAAAATAAATTCGGTCGCGAGCAGAAACGATAAGCTTTGATTTTTCAAAATGGATGAATGTCGCATAAATATAGCCGCGAGCTGGTAGTGGATTTAAAAAGTAAAAATTGCGCGGTGTGTAGTTGTTGGTAACTGGCAGAATGGGTAGTAAATAATTCAATGGTGGGCTTACTCTGTCGAGTGAATGGCTGCTTTCTGATGCTGTTGGAATTTTACTTGCGAGTTAATTAAATGATTTTTACTTTATGTAATGCTGAAGAGAAAAGTTTAGGTATGTTATTTTGAGAGGAAAGATATATGAAACCCGCATTGCTATTTAGAATTTGAAGTAATACTTAATTGGAAAACTGACTGTCCTTTATTCTATATACAGTGTTAATTTGTATGGTGAGAGTAAAATCAGAATGGGTTTAGTAAGATATTGAATGAAAGTTAATTTTTATACTTTTCGAATAAAATATACAAGTTTATCTTAGGCAATATACGTTCTTGTTTCATTTCACTGGAAAAATTCTTTATCGTGTTAGAAAAATAAACTTTATATGTTCAATAAATCGTCGAGTGTATAACGTATAAAGAAAAATGTTATAAGTTATATGCACGACGAAGGCGCATAATATGAAATACTTGCATGTAGGACATTGCAATGATTATTCCATCTTGCATCAAACGGTGAATGTGTAAACAATACTTGTACGGTCTTCTTCTGAAACAGCGAAATTTCAAGTTCATTATGTGGGAGTATTCAGATTTACATTCGAGTTAATAAACTGCAATTTCAGAACAATAAAAGGATTACGGTGTATGCATCTCACGCGATAAAGTGAAATTATTGCTATAACATCCCGGCAGTGAAATATTAAACTTTTGTTTCATAATTATTCGGGAATACAGTGCGCACGTACGTATACATATAACTAGTTGCAATTTCACGTCATAACTATAAATTAAAAAAAAACAAAACAGATTTCGTTGCGCATTATTCCGAATTAGGTTCAGGGGCGCGAACCCGATTCACACTCATTATAATCTATGGGGTATTTGCATTTTTATCACCGTTGCTGTCATCGTCGTTGCTGCCCTCCCCCAAGAACTATAAACACGCTCGTGAAAATTAAAATTCATATACACATACACACACGTGCGCGCTAATGTGCGAATTTCAAAATCCAAATGCCGGGTTATAGTGTGAAAGTGCCGAAAAGTTTGCGGCGTATATCTTTGAGTTTCAACTCATAAATATCCTTTTTCCGAAGGTTAACATCCTCCGGGAGGTCAGTGTTACACAACACGTTCGACGTTGAATATTTTAGATTTTTGTTTATGAGAGTACATCGCGATCACGTGTGTATTTGGTAAACGACGACGGAGTATAGGATAGACACGATCGTCATGAATTTTAATCCCAAAATCGGAACCTTGAAATTGATAAGGCGTTTGACACGCTCGTGATGGACGCATCGTGTTGCACATGTCACACAAAATTCCTCCGTAATATGGCACGTTTATATTTGGTTTGCACAATATTATCGTCAACTTTATAGAAAACATCACCCTAAATAGACGTATTAACCGTCAATTACGCATCGTATATCCTGGTGGAAATCAAACCATTTTTTACCCAATAATTGACTATTTATTTTAGACTTGGCCATGAAATAGGTACTTTTCTTGTCTAATTTTTAGATTCCGGTGAAACGCTTTTTTCCACATTATTCGAACATTAAATAGATCGAAAAATAGAGTGACTTTTTTGATAATCGGCGCAAGTTTGTTCTTGGCCATTTAAAAGGTTACAATGACTCAAAAAATGGCTAAAAAAGCTTATTATTATTATGATTAGGAGTGAGAGAGACAGAATCAAATTACTGAATATTTATGAAAAGAGCGCTGTAAACAATTTTATAGTTTCCGTATATTGTTTATATTTTCCAAAAATTTTAGACATTGTTGCGTTTATTCTACTTCAACATCAAGTTTGTAAGAAAACTTGGAACGAAAATTCGAACCTTAGGTCATCTTACTCCTAATCTATTAAATAAATGGGCGAATAATGTCAGAAAAAGCGTTTCACCGGGAGCCAATAATTAGTCATTTCTCTTGGCTATTTACTGATATTCTGCCCTATTTTTAATGGAAAAATTTCTACCAAGGTACCAATCTCGAAAATTGCTTTCTCGCATACAATCTTTACAATTATAATCGCGCGTCATCAAAATAACCCAAGCTCATATTATATTTTTAGCACACGGTACAGTAACAGCTAATCTTCGTCAAATTTTTTTTTTACCCACGCTGTGTTATCCCGCACATCATCAATTCATACATATAACGGATCCTTATATATACTCTTCCTCGCGGCGAGTTCAATGCCGATCTCGTAAATAGTTTTTTGTCCGCTTACCGCGTCTACTTTTAAAGTCAGTATACCGCGATCGATATAATCTACCTGTCAATTACTATGTTATATAGGCTAAAGGAAAAAGTTTTTAGCTCACGCGTTGTTTGAATTTATTAATAAGACTGCGCCATTGTGCAAGTTCCGCGAAATAAAAGCGCAAGGGGCTATTATTCATGGTTGGCGTCGTGAATCACATCTATCTTTGTATATATACGCGAGGGCGGGAATACCTACTGAGTGAATGAGAAAAAGTGCGGGCGAGAAAAAATGGCCGATTGCGTAAGACAAGGTGAGGAATGCGTCGCGACCTTTGACACGGTGGCGCGAATTTCGTGAAAGTCGAAGGATAATTGGGATGTACGAGGTCCTTTTAGCGATTTGTGAAAAATGGAAGGACATAAGGTAGGAGTATGTGATGTGAGATATACAATGGGTGCGTGATTTGTAAGGGTTGCATCATGAAGGTATTTTTATACGGCTTTAAGAAGTAATTTGAGAAGATTTAATGTCGTTTCACTCTAAAGTTAAGCGTTCTTTGTGTACGCAGAAATTACCGTTTAAGCGTCTTTGATGAAAAATTCTGTAATTTTACAAATCAAATGGAATTACACGAATTATTTTTACACTGATTACACCAGATTTACCAAAATCATGGTAAATTATTATTGAATCAAAGTAAATCGCCTTCTTTAGCTTCAATCGTGTGGGATAGATGACAAATTGCACACTTGTAATAGACATTACAGAGTTTAACTACGACCATATAGAGAAAGACTATGCGTATTACAAATGCTGGAGGAATCCCATAAATTACTAAGAAAATACGCGCAAACCATATTGAAAATCGGCACACACGACACCTGTCACGTCCGCGTCACTTAAAGAGACCACCTAAATGCCATCCAACCGATTACAGGCAAAACGTTCGAACGAATTCCTTCGCCAAACATCAATGGTAAAAAAGAAAAAAAAATCGATTTCATTTGACATCGCGCATCCTATTATGTAACCTCATCGTGTCTTTTTCTGTGTGACCCAGTGATATACATATAACCACAGAGAGTAGACCGCAGACAGAATCAAAACGCGACGCGCCCAAATATACATACACACATACACATATACATATATGAAAAAAAAAAAAAATAAACGATCTCGCGACGCCCGTAATTCATATATTAATACTGACCTACAATCTGACTCGGAAATTTGCATCGAAATTTGTACAGCCGAGGGACCGTGAATCACGCGTCTTCTATTCGAAGACTCTTATACGTATACATTACGTAATAACAACTCGCGTGGGCGGTTCAGCTGCAGCGAAAGCGCCGCGCGTATATATATTGTATACACTCTAACGTTTGTACATTACCTGCGCGCGACCTTCGCTTTTGGCAAAGTATATATACATAGGTATGTTATCGTAGAAAAAGTGCTTCGCCATTGTACGAAGAGACAATGGGACCGCGATTTATCACTAGTGTGGTTATAATTTCGTTGATAAAAATCGTGGAATCCCGAGCACGCACGTCTATATAGAGTTCGGCGAAAGTCAAGCCTGGGTATACTACGATCATGCTGCAATGTAACGAACGTAAATGTATATTATAGTGTTCTCTTGTGTTATCATTATATTCTAATTTATGGGTACATACGCGCTCGGTAACGTCGATCCCGTTCGTTTTTTTTTAGTGATTATGTAAAAATACATACGGATGATCGGTTAAGATTCGCGGTTACACAACGATAAAGTAGCTGATATAGGCGCACGTAGGTGAAATTAAAAATGAATTTCGTGGATTGATTTGGCGCAATGCGGCGGCAATCCATCAATGCTTTAAATACATTGCATTATATATATATATATATATATATATATACCATTACTCACAGCGTGAAAAACTGTATATACGTTTGTTAATTATGGACTTGTTAGTATTCGGTGTTGGGTTTCCGTGTTTATGAATAAAATGATTAATGATATTTATATTGTAATGTAATTGTGCAATGTCTATATGTATGTGTCGTATATATATGTATGTATATATAAGAAAACATACATACGAATAAGTGATTTAATTATACGTGTAATCCTGGAGTGGAATAAATAGGTTGCGCCAGCAAAGGCGCGAAAAATGCTAAACCGAGGAATTTAAATCACGAATAAGCGACGACGACGACGAAGCTACGCGCGCGCATTATGGTGTGACTTATACGTGTGTGTGTGTGTGTGTGTGTGTGTGTGTGTGTGTGTGTGTGTGTGTGTGTGTGTATATATATATATATAT